>JANKOE010000206.1:87586732-87603030 GCA_026284465.1 Erythroxylum citrifolium | reverse complement strand
ATTAATCAATTACAATATATTAATTAATTAAAATATTTTAATTAATTTTAATTAATTATATTGTAATTAATTAATTATATTTTAATTAATTAATTAATTAAAATATTTTAATTAATGAATGAATTATATTTTAATTAATTATATTATTGTTAATTAATTATTAATAATATTTTAATTAATAGTCTTTGGAATCTAATCAAGTGAATCACAGAAGAGTGAGAAGTGAAGTAGTCCAAAGAATGAAAGAACAAAAGAGTAAAACACTACCTCAAGCTTCAGTATAATTGCATTCCTATACTTGAGGAGTGAATTCAATTTATAAAGAAGATGGGTTTCAATTACATGCATAAATTGAATTCATTCCATTTTTATGTTTTCAGAATTGAATTCAATTCAGCCATTTCTAAACGGGTTGTGAGTTAATTGAAACTAAGTTTTACTCTTATAATAAGAATAAGAATTCTATAAACTATAGTTATTTTATAATTTAAAATAATAATCTTTTAATTCATTAGTTTTAAAATATTATTCTTTTAAATAGAAATTCAAATTAATAATAATAATAGTTTTTAGATAATAAAAAATATTTTTAAGAGTATAATAATCAAATATTTTAAGGCAAAACCAGAAGGGTAACTGGGTACGGACTTGACACTCTTACCTTAAGCTGTCTCACTGCACAAACACTTGGCTTCCTCACAACAACTCAACAAGAAGTATATAATAACCTTATCGGGACGAAGTACCATTCACACAAATCTCACAAAAATGGCATCTTTAGCTCAGCAATTTACAGGGTTAAGATGCCCAACACTCTCTACTTCGATTCTCACAAAAAAGGCGACATTTTTGTCTTCTTCAAAGCACAAAAGGTCCAACTTTGTAGTGGCAGCTGTGGCTATATCTAACGCACAGACTAAGGAAAGGCAGAAACTCAAGCAGCTCTTCGAGGAAGCCTATGAGCGTTGCCGTACTGCTCCTATGGAGGGGGTTTCGTTCACTGTTGAAGACTTCAACGCTGCTCTTGACAAGTATGACTTCAATTCTGAGGTTGGAACCAAGGTTAGTTGCAAGTTTGATTCTTTTTCTTTGAATTTGTTTTGGGCTGTGGAATGGAAAATGGGTTTCAACTGTAATCGTGTTTGTGTGTTGTATGGTACTTGGATTGAAGTGGCCTTCAACAAAATTCGAATGTTTCTTATTCACTTCTTTTAATAGTTCAAAGTGAGAAATGAGTATCTACATTGAATTTCTCAAGTTGAATGGGCTTGAGGGGGTTTTGTTAATAAGCTTTCTTGCGAAATTATTTAGAAAAAAACTGGAAAAGAACTGCTTCGATTGTTCTGCTGAAAAAGCATTTTGATGATTTTTAGAGATAATTGTGCTCGTACACATGTGATCAGGTAAAAGGTACAGTTTTTATGACTGATGCCAATGGAGCTTATGTTGACATTCCTGCAAAATCTTCTGCATACTTGCCTGTTCAAGAGGCATGCATTCACAGAATCAAACACGTGGAAGAAGCCGGTATAGTTCCTGGCGTGAAAGAGGAGTTTGTGATTGTTGGGGAAAATGAAATTGATGATAGTTTAATCTTGAGTTTAAGGCTGATCCAGTATGACCTTGCCTGGGAAAGATGTAGGCAGCTTCAAGCTGAGGATGTCACAGTCAAGGGTAAGGTGAGTACTTTCGACACTTTCTTTCTTCACTTGAGCTTCAGGAAGTTTTATCTCCCTTATTTATTAAATACTTACTTGATATGTTACCTAAGTTCCTTATTTTAGATAAATGCTTGAAATGGTGCAAAAGGGACTTAGTTGCATGGCTTCTCATTCGTGTAACTCCTAATTATGTACTGCAATTCATACAACTGTGCAAATTTTAATTTTTGACAAGTAATCGTCCAAGTTATTGCTTTGAAGCATACAATTTCCGTTTTATTGCTTGTAATGTTTTAAATGAAAATATATGCAGGTTGTAAGTGCAAATAAAGGAGGAGTGGTTGCTCAAGTAGAGGGCCTGCGAGGATTTGTTCCTTTCTCACAAATATCATCGGTTAGTTCTCGGCTCTGACTTTTGGTTTTTCAGTCTCGAATGAAAAAGATGGAGGGGGAGGGGATTCATTGGTGATCTTTTTGTGTCATTCAAGGTACTGTATATATGTTTGTGTATAACATCATGAAAGGACAGACTTTGGACAAAAACATTGGACGTTTTGTCAGTTTCGAGAAACAAAACTCATCTTAGAGTATATATATCTGTTCTCTTTTTGTTGCCTACCCAAGTTAACTCTTACATAGTGATTGAATAATATACTAAAGACACAGCTTATGTTCAGAAAACAACTGGAGAAGAACTTCTCGGTAAAGAGCTTCCTCTCAAGTTTGTTGATGTTGATGAGGAACAGGCTAGGCTAGTCCTCAGTAACCGCAAGGCCATGGCAGACAGCCAGGCACAACTAGGCATTGGCTCAGTTGTGACTGGAACTGTTCAGAGCCTGAAACCATATGGTGCCTTCATCGATATTGGTGGTATCAATGGACTTCTTCATGTCAGTCAAATAAGTCATGATCGGGTCTCTGATATTGCAACAGTTCTTCAACCTGGTGATACACTCAAGGTGAGTTGAATATTAGCTGATAATTTGATCCTCTACCTCTAGAGAGAAGCATTTTCTGCGCTTTATATGTCGTACAGCATTTAACCATTTCATCGTGTAGGTCATGATACTGAGCCATGATCGTGAGAGGGGTCGAGTAAGTCTTTCAACCAAGAAGTTAGAACCAACTCCTGGTGATATGATTCGGAATCCAAAGCTTGTTTTTGAGAAGGTGATGTCCAAATAGTTTTGGTTTCTTGCACAAATCTAAGATTATGTTTTTGATGTTTAAAGTATGCTTGTGTCTGTCTTTCTTTTATTTCATCTTCTTCTTATTTTAATAGGCGGAAGAGATGGCACAGACGTTCAGACAGAGAATTGCTCAAGCTGAAGCTATGGCTCGTGCAGACATGCTGAGATTCCAGCCTGAGGTACTTTCTAAACTGAACACATCTTTGGTTTTTAACAATCAAGAAGCAGTAGGCGAGCATTTAAGAGGTCAGTCCATTGTGAGGACATGCATTAGACGGAACTTTCAATCTAATTATTATAGATTGACTAGTGATTTAAAATACTTCTCTGAGAAAATATGAGCTAGATTGGTTCATTTTCCTCCATCGAATTGTGATTATTTGACCAACGGGACGACAAAACAAGCTGAGAGAGTTGGCAAGAGGCACTATTTCATGTTAATATTAGAGTTGATTAAAATTTCAATTACTTCCAGTTAACATGAGGTAATCTTTTGATACAGAGTGGACTAACTCTCAGCTCTGATGGGATCTTGGGGCCACTCTCATCAGACATGCCAGAAGAGGGCTTAGACTTGAGCGACATTTCTGCCGTGGAAGAATAGCAATCTGCCACAGAAGAGGAGCGATTTGAGTTCTTCATTTCTTAATAGAACTTGCAATGGCAAGCCACCCGGTTACTGTCCAGATTTGTTTGTATTCCTCTGCAGAAGCTCTGGTGAGAGCCTTGAAAACAAGAGGCTTAAACTTAACAAGAGATCCTGTCTCAGTTCATATTATGGCCACGAGAGATAAAAAAAGAGATGGTACTTGTACAACTTGCTCCCTATCTATCGTTGAAGAAGGAGAACTTGTGCCTGTAGAATATGAAGAAGCAAAATATAAATGCAACGTCAACCAAAGCACTCTTTCCTTATCCTAATGCAATAAATACCAAAGCAAAGAACATTTAGACACCTCTGAATGATTGCAAAGCAATAACATATAAGAAGCATTTGCAAACTATATCTCAAACTATCTCATTCTTTACACAATACAATTGAAGGAAGAGCATCTCACAGGCAGTATGGGTCAGTAAGACTTCATCTCCCCACCTTATTTTACAACCCTAAAGAAAAACAAACAGAAACTAGACAAGTAGCCAAGAAGTGGATAGATTCTGGTAAGTAAATTTTGGTTCTAGCTCAAGAAATCTAGTGGGTTAGTTTTAAGATTGCTCTCGTGTAAAGCGCATCATCTGATTAAGATTGATAAACAAAATCTCTCTCAAAAACACCAATGACGGGCCGAACATCCAAAATAGTTTTTATAAAAGTTGTCCATTGAAAAGCCAAATCAGAGTAGTGATAGTACATCTTTATTTATACATGAAACTGAATTTCCTCTATCCATCCTATTTCGAAAGCCATAGCTTCCGCCTTTTAAAATGTAGAGATTCCAAGTGGCTTGCTTTACAGATAATTGCTTACACATGGAAAAGTTATTACAAAACACCATTTACAAAATGAAGCTTTTGCAAGCCTCATTGTCCATTCACCTGGAAGCCCCACATTGCACAAATAACAGCCTGCAATTGCAGGCCGTCCATCGCATATTAACCTAACGTGGCATATACAGTAGATGTCTCCACACTATCTACAAGTGAACATAATCAGCAGTGAGTGATCATATCATGCTTCTCAACTCAGCCTTCAGTTGATTAAAGTCTTACTGCAAGTTTCAATCTTTCAAACATTTCCCTTGCCCTCCAACCTTTGTTTGTTGAGATATTTAAGTGGAAACTCCACATGAAAACTAGCACGGCAAGGCCACAGTACTGAGACTTCACTTGCAATTATGAACAAATCCACAAATCAGCTCAAATCAAAGCCCGCATCAGCATTTATAGCGTATAGCAACTTTGTTTCCAGCTGCTCCTTGCTACGTAAGAAACATTAAACAAGATAATTGGTAAATAAGGATTGACCACTCGTACAAAAATTTTAGCATATGCACTACAAGAAGAAATGAATTAGTTCAGGAAAACCAAAAAGAGACTTCAAGTATAGCCATCTTATTCAGGAAATAACAACCAGTAAAGAATGTATAGTTACACAATTGCCCCCCTCATATGTAATCTGCAAAGGTTGAGTGGTGCAATGACAAAGTGCAATGGATTCCTAAAATGCACAAAATTCATTGAGTGCTACTATATTTTATCATCCAACTTTTTGTTGCACATCAATTCATTTCGCTTATAATAATTCAAGGGATATGCAGACAAACCTTCTATAAGGTGGAAGCTTCAGAAGATTCATACAAGTAGCTGATGTTGGTAAGCGGTCAAGAGCTTCCTCTGACGCACTACCAGAAGCCCTAAAAAAAATGCCAGCAAGAGATATTACAACCTTTAAGGATATAAAGATCAAAGTTTTTGTACCCTTTGCCTGCCACCTAGATAAGACCAGAGTAACTAAATAATCTTGCCAGTCAATCTTTTCAAAAATATCACCTCTGTATGCAAAACAATGGCTCAAGGTATTTGAAACCAAGTAGGGGTCCTCGTGAGCATCCCGTCACAAACCTGGAAGATTTTTGCGCTCAAATCATGTTGAACATGCATTCACAATCGAACAAAAAGCTGATAACCAATGTAAAAGTACAGTCAAGCTCTCAAAAAATAAAATTTATTAGGGAAGAGGAAACTCACTTCAAAAATTTCTTTTGATTTTCCATTGTAAACCCTTTGAGAACTTCCCAGAAGATCTCAATAACATAATGCTCCTGTTAAGAAATGGTAATTACAGGTCAGACAAATGTCTCATCCCATATAAAGGGAGGCCAAACAATAGACACATTTCGCAGCAAGATCCAGAACTCTAATCATTTTCCAGAAGAACATCAAACAAAGATTGTTGCTGCTGGGAATGCTGCTGGGAATGTTGAATTGGGAGAAAATGGAATAGTAGACGTTCCAAATCAGTTTCTCACTAGAAAGGTAAAGAAAAGACTGAGAGAGAAGAAAAGATCAGAAAGAACAAAATGTAGAGAACAAATGACAATTCTGGAATTGGCAAAAAACTCATCTAAGAAATTGTAGTAATAACTAGAAAACCTGGAGGCTTGAAGTGGTAACTTGTTGGATTTACCTAAGAAGTTTGTTTCAAAATCTAGGATTTTCTTTGTCCATCTTTATTTTCTATAATATTTATGGTTTTCTCTGGTGTAAAAAAAAATTAATTACCAGAAAACAATATGAACAAAATCTAATTTCTAAAACTGGTGCATCATCTACATTTGAAGCCAACAATGCAATCTCCCACTGAAATATCATTTCAGAACAATGTCAAAAAATAAAAAGAAACTTACACTATGGTAACCGCCAGCATAATTGGTATGTGTACGAAGATCATCAATATCCAAGCTGTCAACTGAACCAGAGATCAGGAGCTGTAAACTCAAAAACATAGGTCAAATGGGTAAGTACATTATTGGAATAAACATGCTCTTCCATTTTACTTCTTCTTTTCTGGTCAAGTTTGGGGAGAGGCTCCAAGCAACCACCAAGTGAATGTTCACAAACCGCCAATGTCATTGATCAATGGAATTCCATTGGTCACTGTAAATGAATGTGATTTCTCATCTAAAATCTAATTACTGTCCAACATGCCTTTTTATATGAGTTCAAAGAAGAAAACAACCATTTCAGTCCAACATGTCTTTTTATACGTGTTCAAAGAAGAAAATGACCACTTCATTCATAGATTGAGTTATAACTTATAATTAAAAATTGGGTGAACATACCTGAAGTTCATGCTCATTAAACATATCAATCCAATCTTTCTGTATAAGCTGTTGAAACCCCCTCAAGAAATGGGAACTTTGTTGACGTATCTGTAAGTGAGAGTGATTCATACCACAAAACCGTTACAGTGTGACAGAACAGTAGGAACAAGGATGATTTCAGAATCAACTGTTGGAATAGTATAAAGTGAAACAAAAAATACCTGAAAATTTAATCGATGATTGGATACAAGATGGATAAATGTAATAACGTTCTCATTAGTGACTCGAATGTTTCTACCCCCAGGAAGCAACTCTTCTTCTGTTTGCTCTCCATACTCGTTATTCACAATTACAAAGTAGAGCTCCAACTCAGAAATATCACCTTGATAATGCTGTAGATGGCATAAGTATGAGCAATCATAAGATAAATAAGCAACAAGAAAAGAAAGAAACTCAAAACATAAAACCATCTCCAATAACATCCACATCAAAAAGCACCAAGTCGCCTTCTCAGATGGACTGAACAGTAAAACCACCTCCTCAAACTGTTGTTCATTCTCAGTTTTAAGTAAAACCTGAGCTTAATATTACATGTTTGAGTTGGAGAAAACAAAGCTTACACTTGAGTAAGTCAAACAGTATGAAATTAAGCACATCATAACTAGACTGCAGAATTCTATTTTACTAGAGCATTTGCTAGCATTTTATTTATGACTAATGAAACTATCAACACTGGAATATATGGTAAGAACTATGTAGCATGATATGCATCTCCATTAACAATTCACCTTTTCACAGTAAAAGAAGGATAAGAACAGAATACAAGCCAGGCCACAAACAACCATAAGAAAATAAATTTACCTTTAGGAAAATAAGGTGGCGATATAATTCTGGGTCCAGTGAAGGCAAGTCATTCAAGTAGTTATGCCTGATCAATCAGAAGAGGTACACATCATACAGAGTCATAGGAGCAGTGAAATAATTCATAACAGCAAGGCATTTTAGCATTCAAGCCCAGCAACAGCACTCTTAATGAGTAGACAATGAAAATTGACCGATCCAGATAATAAAGAACCTTAAGGAGGACTAAATAACATTGGATCTAAAATAACTAGACGCTAAGTTTTAACCTTAAGGGGGACTAAATAATATTGGCTCTAAAATAACTAGATGCTAAGTTTTAGTTCTTTCAACGGAAACAGCAGTTTGAAAGCAAGTGTTAGAGTTAATACATACTTTAGTTTCAACTTGCTCAGGAAGAATGTTGCAAAAGGGATATCAACAAGAATACCTTCAAACATAGCCTGCAAAAGTATATTTTCAAGGAAATTAATGAAATCCAAAGTAAAATATTATTAGTTGGCCATATGTTAAGATATGCAAGCCAGAAGTAACCACAGAGGTAGACCTAAAGGGATGTCTTCCCTTTCACGCCTCGAATAAGGGCCACAAATTTTGTTAGACTATTTAACTAAGCGTAACAAAGAAAAAGGATGGCACCAAACCTTGGCAAGTAGGGTTCCAAGAAAATGGAAAAACTGGAGGTGTTGTTCATGTATAAGTCCTGATCCAGGATTTGGGTAGAGTAGATGATCAGCTGTTTCCTGAATATATGCAAGCAAACACTACATAAACTGCCAGGTATATAAATAAAACAACAGCACAGAACAGATCCCAATGGCATAACCCACAGCTGAGGGCGTACAATAAGCAACAAAGGAATAAGTGTAAACTCCAAACAAAGAAATTCCTTCAAATTAGTATCCAATTATGTTGATCCATCGGCAGCATTCTTGGAGAAAATTAGAGATTCTTAAACCTTGGAAAAAACTAAAGGCGGGTCCAGGTATAAGTGCCTTCACAGAGAGTTAATTAATATGCCATCAGAGGGGCTCCAACCCTTGCAAAGATCAAGTATATCATAATGAGACCTAGAAAGCTACTAATTACATCAAGACCTTACACCTAAAGTGATTAAACAAACATAACCCCTCATACCACCAATCAGACAGCCCCAGGAGTCCTGGATGGGCTTCAACTTATTTTTCCAATGAATCCCATCCTTAACTTTCTTGATATGCATACTTCAATTCTCATCAAGCCAACGCTTCCAAATTCAGAAAGTACAGCGCTAACTTGATACCCCACTGGATAATGGTGATTTCAGTCATTTATAACCTGACTGACAATGATATTTTAAGTAACAATAGAGCAATCAGCTCAATATTCCATAACTTGACACCACTGCTAGATTTATGAGTCACTGAAAAAGTAATGTGATGGAGGACAAACACAAGAATCTAAACTTATCTTCTCTATTTACTACTCTTCTTTCTCTAATAAGTATATTCACTTTCCGCTCATTTATTTTAATACCTCTTCCTTGGCAGTCATCTGTAAAAATCAAGCTGCTAGTACATCCAACATAAATGGGGGGGAAAAAACCTTGGAACAAAGTAAGTTGAAAGGTATTAAATTTAGTACGAGAGTTATCTGCATCTTCAAGGGGAAATGAATGGATTATGCTTCAAGTGGCTCATATATGAGGTGTGACACCATCCTCAAAACCTAAATCTTGCTTCTAGTCAATGTGGGAATTCAACACACTTAACCAAAAATATCTAAATTTCATTTTTTCTCCAATAAGATTTATTTACGCTTCTGAAGAAAAAATTCAGTTTCAATCTTATTCACGTACAAGCAGGAGACTTCCATGATACTCCTCGCTCTCTATCTGGAAATAAAGCATGCACTGATTGCCTTTTTAGAGTAATAGTCCGTGGACTTTGTATTTAAATATTCCAGCAGAGTAAAAGAATATCTTTAGGATTTGCATGTAGAAACTAATATGCTAAGGGAATTCCATTCTTGACACAAGAGCATACACACAGACATAAATAGAAGGAGAAAGAAGCAGAGGAAAGAAAGAATAAAGCAGAAGATAGACCTTGAATAAGCCATACTGCACATCAAAGGCTGCTCGAGTAATATTTTCCATGAAATCTTTAAAGATTCCACCACCATCAATGCCAGCCTCCTCAACTCCAAACTCATTTACAAATGATACACGAATCTACATGTGACAAACAAGAGTAACTGTTTTAAACTCTTGTTTTAAGAAACAGAATTCTCTAATACAAATATAAACACAGACAAGAACATTACCAGGCCTCTAAGATCCTCTTCAGATAATGCACTCATCTGACTGTAAGCATCTTCTAGAATATGATCACGTCGTATTCTAAATCTATTTCTTGTAAAAACACCATGTGATCCATGTCTTTGCCTTACTGCTGATAGTTGTGACTGGAAAGACAAAGTTTATGTCACATTTCAACCAAGAAAATGCAAATCCAAATTTGCATTCAGCTATTGACCTCCTCTAAAGAGGAAATTCAGGAATAGTATATAAATGGAAAAGGAAGGGTAGATATAAAAAGAAACATTCATAATAGCCACCTTAACTCTCTTGCTGACAATTTAAGAAATTACACCTAATTTAAGCATAGTCACAAAAACTACTTACATTAAATATTTTAACCCTGCTTGTGAAGGGTATCAAAAAAGGAGCTCTCTTTAATATGTCATTTGCCTTGGTCCCATCAATTACAGCCTGTAAAAGAAAATGCAAGAAAATCAAGATTATGATGTGCCATTCCAGATCATGAAGAACTCTTGGAGATGCCATTACCTGAGAAATGAAAAAATCATCAACACCGTCGGCATGGAAGTCACTGGATGGTGTGAACTGTCTTCTATTATTCCAATCTTGTAACTACACCATGAAGTTTAACAATTTCAAGCAACAAAAAGCCATATATATATATCAAATGAAAATAATAACATTCCATGATTGACAAACAATATTTATCTCATTAGACTGGAAAAGCCCAACAATTACCTGAGAGAGGAGCTCAGAGGCAACAATACCAACTCTTTTTTTAATGGATTCAACAGGGTTCCGCTTACTGGCAGAGGTGCTAGCAGCAGGTTTTACCGAATTGTTATGTGCCATAGGATTCACCCATAAGAGCTGCCATAAGGCCTACAGAAAATAGCAAGTGCACAGATGTCAACTGATATTATCATTACTAAACAGGTTCTAAAATCTAGCCACTAAGAGTAATAATCTCCACCTTACACATCCTTTTTCAGACATGTTCAATTGCAAATGGTCAACAAGAACTCACCTGTCTCAGTATAATAATTAGGGAGCGGATATCATTTAGTGATAGTGGCTTCTCCTGCTCATAGAACTCCTCATTATGAACAATTGTAAGCATATGCCTGTTTGATCATCAGGAGTTAGATAGAAATATCTACTTCCAGCAGAAGAAAGAAAAACTAGGCATTTGCAGGAACATGTCCAGTTGGATAGGTTCTTCTAAAAACATCGTGTTGTTCAATGTCACAACTGATTCATCATGAAATGGACTGCTATAAAACAAAGCCAATCATAAAAGGAAAAAAAGCCATCAAATTAAGAAGAGAACACTTACTTGTAAATAGGACAGAAAACAGCGAGAGGTAAAAGCCAACCAGGAGCTTCTCTTGGTAGATATGATAACCGCTCTGATAAGAATGACCATTTTTGGTTTTCATGACAACGCTTCATAAAATTCCAAAGAACTCGAACAAGTTCAGTTCTATAAGCTAGTACAGTCATGATCCGCTCAAGGGGTAAAGTGTCAAAGGTGACATGCAAGAATGCACAAGCAGCCCCAATAGCTGCAACGTCTGTTTCATCCAGTTGACTATTTGAATCTTTCATTGGCGAAATTCCTTGAAATAGAACATTTGTCTGCTCCAAGGCAAAGTATCAAATTGTTAGTTGGTTGCCTCAACGTAGAAGTGTTATTATTTATTGAGAAAGAGTATCAACATGAATACCAGTTGCAAAAGAAAGCGTGAATCTATAGCATTCATAATCTGTTTCTCTAAACTTCTACTCAGAGCTACTCCCATTTCATCAGGCAGGGTCACCTCATCCTCACTCAGCCCAGAACCTGAAGTCCTCAATCAACTCAATTAACTCGTGTAAGAATCAAACAAATGGACCACACTAAAGAGTACATACTTTCTTTTGTTTCCTGACTTGGTGCTTTCATTGACGGAAGTGCCTCCAACAGGAAAGTTGTGACAGCTGCAATATCAATGGCCTAATTGGAGGAAATTAGTTGCAGAATGTAAAAATCTTAGATACAACTAAAGCAAGATGACTAACACAGAAAACGTTACATCAAGTTCCAAGTAACCCAAAGGTAAGGATAATACCCAAAATGATCCTTAGATGAACCCCAAGAACTAAGACATGTAATGTGCATTTATTTATTAAAAAAAGGTATTCTTGTTTATCATTTTAGTTGAGGGTTTCATTATACAATTCATTTCTCTAAACCAAAAAGAAATAATGTGTTAAACTCATTGAACCTGAAATGAAAAAGATGCCGGAATAGCATTTTGAAGTCAATGTTGAAAAGTTAATAAAAAAAGAAACAGAGAGACAAAAGAAAAGAAAAATGCGTTGCTCCCCATTCGTAGAATTGAACAATAAACTTGGAGAGTTAACAAAAGCAGTTTCTTACAGTCAACAGCTTCTTTAGAATTCTCATTTCCCAAAAAATTATCTTGAACACTGCAAATCCTCAATGGACAGACTAATAAAGAAGGAAAACTAAAACAAATTAGAACAATTGTTTACCATCCCAAATGAACAGTCAGGCAGAGAAAGAGCAACTCCTGCAGTTTCTAACATATTCCCAAGGAGGCAGGCATAACCAGGATATTCAAATGATATATCATTGGGCAACACGTTAGCATGATTCTTCACGCATAATGCCATTTGATGAATATAATGTTGGCTTAGACGCGAGGTTGCAAATACCTGGATATAAATTAAAAAAAAGCATAACCCCATTAAGTACAACACAATTGGCAAATGAAAGAAAATTAAGGAAATATGTAACACAAGGCAGCAACAATAACAAAATTGACGAGTCCTAAACTAAAAAGATAAAATTCATCATAGCATTTGCTTTTTCCTTGTTCTTTTCTCCAATCTTCTTTCATACATGATAAACATATTAGAAAGTTATTAGAAAGGCAAATAAGTAAAATACACCTCTTTCAAATTAGGAAAAAGTTGCCACAGGAATGGAATTGTCAGCATCTGAGATGAGAAACTCCGCCGAGGATCAATACTGGAACAGATACATGGCAGCTGACCAATGTGAGAAATGATAAGGGCGACCATACGCTCTAGTGAAGATACTTTCCCTACGGAACTACAAGCCTCTACATTTTCCTGCATGTCATTTCAGAATAAAAAAGTCTTAAGTAACTCACACAGGTCTAAGAAAGTTAAAATAACAAAAAATACGTTTCAATCTGGTTGGCAGTGTTAACCTAACCACGAGAAAAGCCAATTTCTAATCAAATGATTAAAATGATCAGTTTCTTTTCAAATCATCTTTTTCTTTTGGAATATGCTGGATTATTCGGTACCAGCATCATATCATTTAACAACAACCTAATGGAAAAAGACATCCATTTTCATATCACCAGTTCAAATGTCTTATATAAGGTTTCTTAGCACTACCAGTATGGAAGGAATTTCTGGCATCCAACACACAAGAAATAAGGGGCCAGTTGGAGAGGATGGGGAAGAGAAAAGGGACAAGGTAGACTAAAATTGGCAAATGAGAGAAGATGACTTCACTTAAAACAATTTTTATGAATTAGATGCATACTTTGCCTGCAAGAACAATTCCTCTGAGTAGAGAGTATGCATTTCTTTGCAAGAGATGATCAACAATCTTACAAGCCCATGGAAGTTTGGGGTCTATCAACAAATTTACAGTTTCCAGCAAAAAAGTTGCTGGAGCACTAGATTCCGCAGGCATCATTAAAAGTTGACCCTTCAATTGCTCTCTGCATTAAAGAGAACAGAAATGAGCAACAATTGCATGAAAAATGCACTTTTAAAAAAAATCACTGATATTGACTTGCCACATTTAATGAGAATTTGTAAATATCAGATACCCTTGAACAAGTGTTATGTAGCCAAAAAAGAAAATGAGAAGGTAGAAAATAAAATTCCTAAAAAACACGCTATCTTAACAAAAAGTGTGCCAGTGTCATTTGATCCTAGAGACAGTATAAGTTGCTAAGCTTAGCCATCTTTAAGTATTTATTTCTCTTTCGTGCACTAAATCCTTGAAGCAGTTACTATAAAGTAATTTGATGTGTTTTAAAATCTCCATGATACAACTATAATAAAAAAGTAACCCAACTTTTCAAAACTACCTATTATATTTTGATACTATGAGCACAAAGCTCTAATAATTATGCCAGAACCCCCATGCTTATGTATGTTCCATTATGATTCAGGTCCTCAGCTCTTGCCCAAAAGATCAAAACATGACCTTTACGTGCAAAAACCATAAGCTGCCTATAAACCATGTCAGGGGTTTTCCTATCAAGTCACTATGGTATCTCCTATAACAGCTACCAAAAAGCTCCTCTAACCCAAGTACATATCTCTCTATTGTCCAGAACAATAGGGATATACATCGCCTACAACCCAAAACCAACAGCTGCAGTCAATTCAGTCACTGTCCTAAATAAGACTTTAGGATTCAACTAATGGAAGATGTCTTTCATTGTACGTTAGTTATATGTATAGTACATAAGGTCAATTGCTTCTTAAATATGAACATGCAATATAATACCAGATTTCCAATTAAAACTTTCCCAAAGGAAATGAGACACGAAGAGGTAAGCTAAATCCATTCATGCATGCAATAGAACATCTTCTGCAAATATGATAATCAATGTCCTGAATAGTATACAACTTCACCTCAAAATGGTGTAGAAAACCTGGAAGCCACACAGAGTAACATTTATAACTATTCATCTCTTCACTTTGCCACAAGATACTACAATTGGATAAGGATCACTTATACAAGTAAATCAACAGAAAATATGTCAACAATATATCTATGCCCTGTGCTAATTAGAGATAATTAATGAAGAAGACTTCACAGAACCAACCGGTTTTGATACAAGGCCTGGATACATGTAAAGGCAAAACGTTTCACTCTGTAGTCGACAACAGCATGCTTACTTCGATAATCAACACCCCCAAATAGAATGATAACATCTCCTGGATCATAAGGATAAGTTGTTTAATCTGCCAAACAATAACTGAACAGCAAAGGGCAGCATGCACAACAACTCAAGAATATACATACATATGAACATGCATACCATAAAGAATGTGGAAATGCAATTTAAATTGCCGTACATAAGTGCAAACGAAAGACGCAAACAATACAACAAACAGGTGGCAATGCAGCGACATCACAACCTCACAAGGCATACAAATACTCCAAACAAAAGGGAAAAGAGGAAAGGTCATTTTGATCACACCCACAAAACAAAACCAAGAAGATTTAGATGTAAAGTACCACTATCCTTAACAATATGCAGAAGCAGCTGACAAGTCACCGTCAAGGCCGCAAAATCATCACAATTTTTTGCATCAAAGAAAAACAACAGCTGGCGTAGGAACTCAGAATCTGGACCAAAACAACGCCTGAAAATTGCAAAAGCGAAAAGAAAGTCGTACAAATCCCTCAGCATCAAGAGAATCGTCAAATAGACTTTGTACAAACAGTAAACGGGGTTATCACTAAACACCCACCTGTCTATATTTTGACAATGTTTTCCATAGACAGAATAGAATTGGTCTCGAACCTCATATTGTTGAGCTTCCAAGGTCTTCCTACCTCTGAAGCATTTCTGTAAAGTACTAATAAGTTGCAACAAGTAAAATACCCAATTTTGCATTCAGATAAAGACTTCGATTTCAACTAATTACAAAAAAGTAACCTGAATAGTAATAGCAGCGGAATTCTGTTGCCTCAACGACAATCGGCGATTACGCTCTAACCTAGTTTGCTCCAACAGCTTTTGCCTATCCCTCTCCTTGGAGCTCCGACCACCCAAATCTACCCGCTTCCGAGTCGTCGGGTCGCCTGTGAAGAACATTTTTGTCTCCGAAAGGAAAAATCTGATCAAGGTCTAAGATATAGTTGGCTTCGTTTTGGAAAGGGCGAGAGAGAACTGAATTGAACAAGAAAGGAGTTACTTTACTTGACCACCATTAATGTTCCTTCGATTCGACTTGGACTTTACATTCAATTGGGCTACCCGATTTTGATGATCTGGCACAACCCAACATAAACGTAGCCTATTTTTAACTTCGGCCAATGTCCTAATAGCAAGAAGTAAGGATGGTAGTAGGCCGAGCCAGGTCAAACTTGGACCGACTTAGAATTTTGCATTCTACTTGTGTTTTTCCTCCTTCACTTTGTTTGTCCCCAAGTGACACGTTGTCTTCGAATGCGGCAATGAACAGCACCATGGCGAACCTTGTACCAAAAACTTGATCCCCAATCTCAAGGGCCCCTAGTCGTAGGCCCGATCACCGCTAGAGGAGTTAACCACGATTTGATCTTGGGCAGCACCCTAACAGAGCGGTCACTTTCTCCCTGATGGCGTGTCAAACCAGCAAAAATAAATTCCTACTCTAGAACACTTAAGCGAGTAAAGTGGTGAATAGGGTCGAATCCACAGAGACCAGTGAAGTAATTATCTATTTGTGCGAAATCAAAAATAAA
>JANKOE010000206.1:87549262-87586632 GCA_026284465.1 Erythroxylum citrifolium | reverse complement strand
CCATTCATGAACATGACAATCCACAACTTTGCATATTATTTCATTTCTCCACCACTAATGTTCACATGCAAAATCATAAATCAAAGGACTTTTCATGGTTGTAATGTGGGCAAGGGTAAGGTGAGATATATTTGGGTTAAGTAGCATGAAAACCATCAAAGCTAGTGAAACAAAACAACATTCATCAAAGACTGGGTACCATCAGCTATGACAAATGCAAAAATTTCAATTTTTCCTTACTGTTGTTTTTAGTTAGGGTTTTCAGTATTCGTTGAATTTTAGTTAGGGTTTTCAGTATTTGTTGAAAACTTTTAGTTTAGTTTGTAAAAAAAGAAGAAGAAGAAGAAGAAAGAAGGTCAGAAAAAAAAAGAGGCCAGAAAAAAAATAAAAAAAAAAGTCAAAAAAATTGAAAAAAAAATTTCAGGAAAAAGAGTGAGAGTCGTCCCGAGAGAAGAAGGAAGGGAAGGAAGAAAAAAAAATTCAACCAGAAAAAGTCAAGTCAAAGTCAAAGTCAAAGTCAAAAAAAATTTCTGGGAAAAAAAAATCCGGAAAAAAAAATTGACCTGTCAGATTCGAGGACGAATCTTCTTGAGGAGGGAAGGACAAATTGACGCGAACCGCGGAAAGATTGACGATGATATGATGATAATTTCAATAGGTATTTTTGTTTTATGGGGTTTTGACCTAGAAGAATTAAAAGAACGAATATTTGGAATTCAACAAACAAGAAAAATAAAGGATACACAAGGTTTGATTTCTACGACACCTCTTGAAAACTTGTTCCAAGCAATCCCGATGATCAAAATAAAACCAAGAAAGGATACGCAAGGTTTGATTTCTACGACACCTCTCAGAAACTTGTTCCGAGCAATCCCGATAATCAAAATAAAACCAAGAAAGGATACGCAAGGTTTGATTTCTACGACACCTCTCGGAAACTTATTCCGAGCAATCCCGATGATCAAAATAAAACCAAGAAACGAACAATCAACACGCCACAATTGAGAAAACAATTGATAAGTGAAAGATGGTTCGGAAAGTAACAAGAACAAGAGAACAATGTTCTCCCTAAAGCCGACGGCACTCAAAACAACATCATCTGATCTTCTAAAACCCTAAAACATAAATATAAATACTTAGGTCAAATAATAAAGAGTTGGGCTAAAATACATGGAAGCCCAAAATAAAACGAAGTCCAAAAATTAAATAAATAGGTCTGATAGGCTCTTAGGCTTAAGTGATGAAACATTAAATAGCCCAAGTCTTCGTGTCTTCAAACTCCAAGTATATCCGGTCCAAGGATTTAAGTTAAATGGATTAGTTTGAGCTCAATTCCATTAAACTCTCCTCCAATAGGCTCAGAGTTCGCCATCTTGTCAAGATCCTTACTCCTGCTCACATCAGTCCTTCCCTCCTCAAGAAAATTCGTCCTTGAAATTTTTTCAGAAAACCTTTTTTTATTACTTTTTTTTCTTTTTTTTCCCTCTCCCCTCCTTCTTCTTTTAGGAACGGACTCTCTCCCTTTTCATATTTTTTTCTGATTTTTTTTCTGAACTCTTTTTTTCTGGCCTTTTTTTGACTTTTTTTTTGCCTTTTTTGTCTTTTTTTTCTAGCTTTTTTTCTAACTTCTTTTTTTTTATATAAGTTGAAAGTTTTAAACGAATAATTGAACACCCTAACTAAAACAACAGCAAGAAGAAAATTGAAATCCTAGGCCAAAAGTGAATTCACACCTGAGTTGATGGGCGACGGTTTCTTGAAATTTGATGGAGTTGAATAAGAATCCTCTTCCAAACCAAGGCTCTGATACCAAATTGACGCGCACCGCGGAAAGATTGAAGACGATATGATGATGATTTCAATGGGTATTTTTGTTTTATGGTTTTTTTTGACCTAGAGGAATTAAAAGGATAGCTATTTGGAATTCAATAAACAAAAAAAATAAAGGATACCAAGGTTTGATTTCTACGACACCTCTCGGAAACTTGTTCCGAGCAATTCCGATGACCAAAATAAAACTAATAAAAGATACGCAAGGTTTGATTTCTACGACACCTCTCGGAAACTTATTCCGAGCAATGTCAATGATCAAAATAAAACCAAGAAACGAACAATCAACACGCCACAATTGAGAAAACAATTGATAAGTGAAAGATGATTCGGAAAGTAACAAGAACAAAAGAACAATGTTCTCCCTAAAGCCAACGGCACTCAAAACAACATGATCTGCTATTCTAAAACCCTAAAACGTAAATATAAATACGTAGGCCAAATAATAAAGAGTTGGGCTAAAATACATGGAAGCCCAAAATAAAACGAAGTCCAAAAATTAAATAAATAGGTCTAATAGGCTCTTAGGCTTAAGTGATGAAACATTAAATAGCCCAAGTCTTCGCGTCTTCAAACTCCAAGTATATTCGGTCCAAGGATTTGAGTTAAATGGATTAGTTTGGGCTCAATTCCATTAAACTCTCCTTCAATAGGCTCGGAGTTCGCCGTCTTCTCAAGATCCTTACTCCTGCTCACATCACATAATCCGATGGGTGTGGATGAGGGTAAGAAAAGACAGCGGCAGGAACACCAATAGCTTCCTATCGTTTCTGGCAACACAAATTAACTGGCGCACACCTCTTGCATAACTTATCGCAAAAACACTTCCCAACGGTAGGCACTGCTCTGCAGGCCCATCGATCACCATGAAATTCTTTAGCTGGAACTGTCGGGGCCTTGGCGTCCCCTGCACAGTGAGGGGTCTAAAAGACTTAATCTATCACCATAAACCTTCGATAATTTTTCTGATGGAAACTATGATCGAAGCATTCATTTGGACAGCATCAAAAGGAGTTTGGGATTTGATTCTTGTTTTGGAGTGGATCGCTTTAACAGAGGGGGAGGTCGTGCTCTTCTTTGGAGCAAGGAGGTGAATGTGAATGTACAGTCTTACTCGAATAATGTCATTGATGCTGTTATTTCCATTATGGAGGGGGCAGTTGGAGATTGACTGGATTCTATGGTTTCCCTGAGAGACAACGTTGTACTGATTCCTAGAATCTTCTCCACTCATTGGCTTCTCCGAGCCATGATAAATGGCTTTGTATGGGAGATTTTAATGATCTGCTTTCACCAATGGAGAAATTAGGGGGAGTTGAACATCTTAATTTTATTTGCTCGGGTTTTAGGAGTGCTTTACAGGATGCTCACCTTTTTGAGGTACTCATCTCGGGTTCTTTGTTTACGTGGGAACGACGTATTGGGCCCAATACATTAGTGTGAGAATGACGTATTCACCAGTTTCCGAATTGTCTCTACTTTGCCATAGTTACTACTGTGTCGGATCATATGCCCCTTATTATTCCTTTTGAGAAATCTTTCCACACGTGGAATTGGAAGAGGTTTAGATTTGAAAATTCCTGGCTCCTTGAATCTGCTATCCTGAACGTTGTGAAGGAAGCTTGGAGGGGGTCGGGTTTAAGTTGTACAATGGCTAAAAAGCGCTCTTGTTGTGTGGCATTGGAAGCTTGGGGTAGTAGGCTTAATCGGGAGTTAATTAACAAGAAGAAGGAAGTGGGAGCTGCATTAGAAGTACTGTTGGGCAGTGGTAGTCACGCTGATAATACTGAAGTAGAGAGATTGAAGGTTGAATATAATCAGTTACTTGAGCACGAAGAAGTTCGATGGCGTCAGAGAGTGAAGGCATTTTGGTTGAAGGATGGCGATCGAAATTCAAAAAATTTTCATTCCCAAGTCAATGTGCGCGGGAAAGCTAATAGAATGACAACCTTGAGAGATCATTTGAATAACCGGGTGTCGGATCCCCAAGGCATGCATGCAATAGTGAGGCGATATTTTTCAGATCTGTTTCGCGGTGAAGAGGCCGATTATAGATGGGTCGCACGTACTGTCCATTCTCGAAGGAGGAGTTTAGAGCTGCCCTCTTTCATATGCACCCGGAGAAGTCTCCTAGCCTAAATGGACTAAACCCAGCTTTCTATTAGAAGTTTTTGGAGGTGATTGGAGATGACATTGTCAACGACTGTACTACATGGCTTATGTCAGGTACTTTTACTGCTACGTTGACCGATACATTCATTGTTTTAATTCCAAAAATTGTGCATCCTAAATATGTGAAAGACCTAAGACCTATAGCCCTATGTACCATCTTGTAGAAAATAGTGTCTAAGGTCTTAGCCAATCGGTTGAAACACATCCTCCCTCACAGTATTTATGAGTTCCAGTCTGCGTTTGTCCCATGAAGATTAATATCTGATAATGTGTTAGGTTCTTTTGAACTAATTCATGGGATGAAAGCCCAAAAAGGAGGGTCAGGAAGTGCTGTGTTGAAAATTGACATCTCCAAGGCATATAATAGAGTAGATTGGTGCTTCCTTGAATCTATGATGACTTCTTTGGGCTTTGATGCGAGGTGGATCAAATTGACGATGCTTTGTGTGAGGATGTCAAGTATTCAATTTTGTTAAATGGGGGTGAGCTTGGCCTTATTATTCCTAGTAGAGGTATTCGTCAAGGGGATCCTCTTTCTTCTTACCTCTTTATTATCTGTGCAGAAGGTCTATCTTGCCTCCTTAGTCAAGCCGAGAGACGAGGTTCCATTCATGAGTGCCGGGCTAGCGCTCGAGGACCCCGAATATCTCATCTATTCTTTGCCGATAATTCATTGCTCTTTTTTATAGCCTCTGAGATAGAATGTGGTGCCCTTCACAGCATTTTGAAGGACTATGCAACAGCTTCAGGTCAGTCTATCAATTATCAAAAATCAAGCATTTTGTTTAGTCCTCATGTT
This sequence comes from Erythroxylum citrifolium, assembly GCA_026284465.1. Classification (NCBI taxonomy): domain Eukaryota; kingdom Viridiplantae; phylum Streptophyta; class Magnoliopsida; order Malpighiales; family Erythroxylaceae; genus Erythroxylum; species Erythroxylum citrifolium. The sequence continues at coordinate 87,581,831 of JANKOE010000206.1, read as the reverse complement.
AACATCGATGAGAGAAGAAAATGTTTCGATATCCTTGAGGTTTACACCCTTTTAGATCAGGGGAAACATTTGGGGCTGCCATCTTTTGTTGGGAGAAGCAAGAAACATATCTTCAATTATATCAGAGATAATGGCATAGGGTGAATACTTGGCATCATAGATTTTTATCAAGAGCTGGTAAGGAGGTCCTTTTAAAATATGTTGATCAGGCCATTCCTTCTTACTGTACGAGTGTGTTTATGATCCCCAAATCAATTTGTGAGGAATTGCAAAAAAATCATGAACTCATTCTGGTGGGGTATGAAAAAGGACGGGGGGACAACTCTTCGCTGGATGTCCTGGGACCGAATGTGTGACAGCAAAGCCGATGGAGGCATGGGCTTTAGAGACTTAAGGTGATACAAGAAGCCATGACAATGGAGAACAAGGTGCCACGTGCCAAGACAAGTTTACTTTGCTAAGTGGTCCAATTACAACACAACAAGCGTCACGGCTTAAACAAGCGTTACAGGCTTGGGCGTGCCTTGGTGTTCCACAAGCTTGTAACTTTATTAAAGGAGACGTTGGAAGAGGCTAGCACTTAACCATTTAGGCTCATTTTTATAATTTGGGCTTGTTATTTATTTTCTCTTGTTTTAGGCCCAAGTACTTATTTATGGGCTTATTTATTTGTTTTAATGTGTTTAGCCCATTCCTAAAAGGACATGGATCGGATTAAGTTCAATGGGTTAGATACTCTTAGATTTGTTAGGATTAGCCTAGTTTTCATTCAGTGGGCTTGTAAACCCATTCCTATTAGGGTTAGGACTTGGTTAAGAGTAGTTATACCATATTATAACCTTGTAACCCTAGATTTAGATGATGAATAAAATTTCAGAATTAAGTTCTTCAAGTGAGGCGTGAATGTCTTCATGGTTACTTCAAGAATTTGATTTGCATCAATATGTAAGTACTTGCAACGTGAATTGATTTATGATTTATTTGAGATTAAGTCTCAAACTTATGATTTGGAGATTGATCTAGCATATTCTTAGAATAGAAAGATTAGGGTTTTGATTCAATAGGATTAGAGGGTTTCAAGAACCTTTCTTGGGATTTCCGTATCATCTTAGTATCAGAGCTTTGGCTTAATTCTATTGAACTCATACGTATCTTTATTGTGTTTTTTCTTATTTGTTTCTAAAAAAAAGGGAAAAGTGAACAGTACCGACCCGTGAATAGTACCGACCCGCAAATAGTACCTAACCTATGAATAGTACCCAACCCATAAATAGTATAAAAAAATGAACAATTCTAGAAAAAGTGAGCAGTGCTGAAAAAAGTGAACAGAAGAAAAAAAACAACTGAACGATAAAAAAATGAGTGAAAAGTAGAAAAAACCATTGAAAAACAAGTTGAGTTGCCTATTTTAAACCTTGGCCAGATTTGAAATTTGTTTTTTTTAGCTATCGAGTTTTTGTTGAGTTTTATAATATATTGAGTGTCTTTCTTTGATTCGTAGTTTACTTTCTTGCTTATGCCTTTCTTTGCTTACATTACATTGAATTGGACAATCTTGCATTCATACTGTTCAATTATAAACAAAAATCATTGCATACATATCTTTTCCATCCGTGTATCATCATAAATTTTTTTTTCTGTATAAGGAGTTGTTTTATAATGAGACTGACCTTGACCCTTCTTTGCCTAGTGTTGTGAAACTTGTTTTGCAGGAATACTCTGATGTCTTTCTAGATGAGTTGCCCAAAAGATTACCACCATTGAAGGGGATTAAACATTATATTGATTTGCTAGGTGAGTATCAAGTATCTGCTACATTTAATGTTACTGATCTCTCTCCATTTGATAATGCAGGGGTCGATTCGAGGGCGAATCCTTTTGAGGAGGGAGGGAATGATACAAGAAGCCATGACAATGGAGAACAAGGTGCCACATGTCAAGATAAGCTTACATGATGATGATGATGATGATGATGATAATATGATAATTAATTTTGTATAATATAAATATAAATATAAATATAATAACAAGTACAAAATTTATAACAATAATAATAAATACAAAATTTATTATTATTATTATTATTATTATATAATTAAGAATAAAACATTTGCTTATGTGGGAGGAGGGGTATTTCTGAAAGTTGCTTATGTGTTTTGTCTCGGAGAGGGGGACAAAAGTTTTTGAACTTCCTTTTTTAGAGGAACAAAAACTTTCATCCCTGTCATCTGAAGACGGAGGACAAAAATTTGGAAACAGTAACCAAACATAAGGGAAGGACAAGATTTTTATGTTTTGTCTTCTGTCCCCACTGACGGAGACAGTAACCAAACATTGCATAAGCACACGATCCAAGACTTAGAATCAATGTCTTTCAAATGTTAGAAGATATTTTGGGAGTTCCCCGTTGGTTGGACCGGTTCAAGAGAGCTCAATTTGCTTGCAGGAAAAATGTATTTGACTTGTAACGAACTATAAAACAATGGACGGGGAGTGGTTTAACTGTTTTTTTTTTGTCAGGATTCTTGTAGTAATGCTATCCAAAAGCAACCAATTAACTAAAGAATGAGTAAAGAGAATGACAACTAGTCATGGCTCTTAATAAAACTCGTTTAGATAATTTAAAATAACATCTTTTCATAATAAAAATGAATTATTTGGATATATCGAGTCTAAAAAGATCCAGTAATATACAGTCTTATTTATAATTAATAGAGTGAACGTTTCTGATATATTCATATTAAAAAAACATATACATATTAAAATAACAAAATATCACTAGTTAAAAATAAAATAAAAGACAAGATAAAAATAATAATAAAATATAAACAAAAAAGACATATAAAAAATTATAAAAACCAGTAATAAAATAAATCATATAATAAATATAGAACAAGGTGAATAATAAAAATAAAATATATACTAAGTTTTTGACTATTTTTAAAATTTATAAAAGATTCAAAGCATGATTAGTAAGTTCAATTCATCAATTTAAGTCATTTTATACTCAAAATATTATGTTTAAATAAAATATTATTTCTTCTTTTCACCTGAGATTAATAACAAGTGTTTAAAGTGAAAATTAATCCAACCTTTTTCAAGTATCAAATCAAATGTATTGTTATGATCGATTTGAGCTTAGACTCGAACTTATTTAGATCATTTAAAATAACATTGTTTTAGAGTAAAATTAGGTCATTTTAACTAATTTCTAGACCAATTTCTCAAGTCATCCCGGTCTCAAATTGTCATCTCTAAAGAAAGTATTATGTATTCTTCTCACTTAGGATTAGGAGTAGATTTCTTGAGTGGAAATAAGTCCAACCTCCTTCAAATGTCAAAGCAAATTAGGTGTTGGTGCAAATGTCATGTTTATATGAGAAGCTTAATTCTGATTTTTGCTTAACTAATCATTACATGCTTTTTATTCAACTCTGTTAATTGCTTATTGAGCTGACGCCTGCCTTACCCACCCACAAGTTCTCTCCCCTTCAATTGGTTCTAAACTATCAAAGGTTGACTTTTTTTTACAACTTTGACTTCCATTTTCAAACTTTTTTTTAATTTTTTACACTCTGTTTATGAGAAAGTCTAGAAAATTGGCTTTCACTACGTGGGTTGATGGTAGTTTTTATTTTCTTTTTTTCTTTTTTAAGAAAAGTCAAGAGAGGTAAAGATAAGGAAAGTAGAATCATTAGATTTTCAAGTCCAAAGGATTTCAAATTAACCAATTACTTTTTTGGTTTTTGAATCTTAGATAATAATATTATTTATTTAATTGAAAATTTATCTAATAATTGTGAATTTTACTCTTACAAATTTATTTTTAACTGATTAGATGACATATTTTTACGTAATTAAAAATAAAAAAGGGTTTTGTTCTTTTAAAATTTTAAAAAATATATTATCTAGCTTATGAAAAACAAAGAAGAAAGGTGACTTTCTTAATTAAGTATGGTATGAAATCATTTTCCCTTATTGGATATAATAATAGTTCTACCCCATATCATTGATGTGGAAATCATATTTAATTTGCTAAGTAAGCATCCTTTGTTGACAAGCAACTAGGGCAAAAGCACTTCATAATTATAGCCAAATGTAGGAGTTGAAACTTTTGCCCATAGTCATTCCCCTCCTTCCCTCTAGTGTCTAGATCCCTTTTCTTTAATTACTTTAAAGGAAAAAAAAGGGTTTATATTGAATTTAAAATCATAAATAAAGTCTAAAGAAATACAATAAATATTTTAAAAATTAATGACCTTCTTTCAACTTGAACCCTTTTGTTTTGTTGTGCTTTTAACCAACCAAATGTCTCCAAATTTGGGGAAAAAAAACATGTTCAAAGCCACTTTGGAGGCTTTCAACTTTTGGTTAGTATCCCAATGCCTAGTTTGAACTCCTCCGTTCTATTCCAACTTTGTTTGCTTCCTTAGAACTAATCATATAACATAATGATGTCTGTATTAAGCTTTTAAATAGTGAACTAATCACAATTTTTAAAAGTAATTATGATTATAATCAAAAGAAAAAGGAGGCAGCCACACGTGGTTTTTATGATGCCCCTCAAATTAAAAATCTCGATTAAAATGCAAATTAATTGTTAAAATAAACTATCTACATTAAAATTAAACTAAGTAGATTAAGAAGTATGATCAATTTTGTCTTCAAATAACTCCTAATTTAAGATATTCTAGCCTTTTAGATCATGGAAAACTCCTAACCCGTTATTATTATTATTATTATTATTATTATTATTATTATTATTATTATTATTATTATTATTAGTGACAACATGCAATATGACATGACAAGATAAATGGGTAGAATTAGAAAGCAAGTAGGAAACAAAAGAGGCGAAATAAATTAAAAAAAGAATAATAATTTCCCATCACTTTCTTGAGAAAAGTCTATAATATCGTTAGTAGAAACATGAATCTCGATGGTCGAATTTTCTTTGAAAAGGTGGAGAATGCTTAATAAACCCTAAAGTTATTATAAAGTAGAATTGGAAAAAGGGCAAAGAGCACGAGTCCTTTCTATTGCGTGGACTCGAAGGAAGAGGTGCCATTGAATCTAGACGAAAAGCGCTTTTGGTTTTCTTAATCTGTTGGTCCACACGTACATAATTCTTATCATTCCTATAAAATTCTACTATAAATTATCAAACTAAACACTATTTCTCATACTGTAATATATATGTAATCTTTCATTTTAATTTAATTACAATATTCAGAATAAATCTTATTGAAACGCATAATTTAGAGAGGTCTAGTAGTACGCAGCCTTATCCATAACTAGTAGATACGATTATTCTTATTACACATTAAACGTAATTAGAGCACAAGAAAATTTCTAAATTGACGCAATTAGTGCTTGATTATACTCTAACAAAAATCGATTATTATAAATTTTTACATCTATGAAATTCTATTATCATCGTCATCTTGTTATTGTCACTATTGCGATCATCTCTTACGACAAAACTCCAAACTCACATATTACTTGTCGAAAGAAGGAAAACAAAGAGTAGTTGGCTGTTGGTCCCCTCCTTCTCTCTATCCTTTCCTCAATTACAAGTGTTAAAAAGAGTTTATGTTGTTAGTTGTATAGAAAATGAAACATGGATTGCTACAAATGGTCAATTTAGGTATCTTAGGACGGTTAACTAACAGATCTTATCGTCGTTTACTTTGTATTATGCGTCCTAAAGATGATTAGATTCGTAGCCAATAGTTCTGACATAGCGTCAAAAACCTATGCGCTTAACCAGTTGCAAGTAATCACCATCAGTAGTTGCCAACTTGCTGTGATTAATCCTGATTACTTCAAACTGATTCACACCAACCTTTCGTTAAATTACGGATTATGGATTATATTGCGATTGTAAACTCTAACGATTCCGACCATAATTGAAATATTTCGATCATCTTCTCCATGCAGTGTGAATGGTGATTAAGAGAGAGCTGGTAAAACCGAAGGACCTAGATGGTCTTGACGTTGAATGAAGAAGACATTATATTAAACTAAGCAGAACCCTTTTTTCTCTAAGTGGTGAAGGACACGACCATGGCCAGAAGAAACTAAAGAGATTTGGATTATTAAAGAGAAAAAAGAAGAAACCATGATTAGCAGAGAAGAGGTAGAGGCCAACATGGTTACGCATATTCAACCAAAATAGGAATGACCAAGGGAACAAGAAACTCGTACTTTTGTCTTAAAAATTAGCTATAAACTAAGGCATGCGTCTTGGGGATGAGACATTGGTGGCGGTCGTTTTCTGAGTTTGCTTTGGCGGCTTTCTTAATTAGTTGTCTAATTGTGTTGGTATTGTGAATGCGGTAGGATTAGTTTAATGGTAATCCTTAATTCTTTGCGAGTTTATGAAGGTAAATTTGGCATGAGATTCGTATGGTATTCTTAAAAAAAACAAAAGAACAGTACATCTTCACGTCAAACTTTATCGGCGGGATTGTCTATTGTTTGATCGCATATATTAAGAATACGAGTGACATTCTTTGTCAGGAATCTCACATTTTTTGTCAGGAATCTCATATTAGACAATTATGAGCACATTTAAAAATTTATAATAGTATATAAATTTTCCCCTCTTAAATTAATTTTTGGGGGTGAGTTAGGCCTTTCTAACATAGGTTGATAGTTCCGTTAGTGAGACGTGTAAGTTAACAGAACTAACATTAGCTATTGCCTTTTTCATTCAGAGCTTCTGTATAAATACTTGAATCTCTCGTTAAGATGAGATAACAAGAATTCTTCTCATTTTTCTGTCATGGTATCAAACTCAATTTATCTTGATGGTTTGGGACAGTGCCCGATTATGTCCCTTTGCTCAATATGTCCATCAGATGTCCAGTCTTGCTTTGGACTGAGAGAGGTATCAGGAATCTCACATCGGACAACTATGAGAGGACATTCAAGAATTTATAATAGTATGCAAACCTTCCCCTTTTGAACTAACTTTTGGGAGTGAGTTAGGCCTTTCTAACACACCTTTTCTTCTTCTCATGTTTTCTTCTTTCTTCTTCTTCATTATTTAAGTAATGAACAATATTGAATTTTAACCTATTAGATGGCATTTTCAATATTTTCTATCCTTTAAGAATTGAAAAGGAACATGAATAATTAAAAATAAATATTCATTTTTAATAAAAAAAGTTAGAATTGAAGTTTTAAATTGCAAATTAGGATAATTAAACAAATCATAATTAGGGTTTGAATCTCAAATTAAAAATTAAAACCATGGTTGAAACTGTTGGTTAGCTTTTGTAGAAGGGCACTTGTAATTATTTAATTTTGAACAAAATCGTCAAACATTGACAAAGTTTTCAAACCTAACATGTACACATCGTAGGCCAGGAAAATTATACACATGCCTCAAAGAGGTGTAACATATTAAAAAAAAGGGGGCGCTCTAGCACGAGTTTTGGTCAAAGACGCTTCAGTTTATGGAGAAGAATGCATGAGAAAGAGAACTAAATTTTACTTATACTTATATTATACTTCTTATAAGTGATAATTTAGCTAGAAAACGTGAGGAAACAAAAGGGGTTTTTCTCTAATAAATCATGGTTTAAGTGTATATATATACACACCTTATTAGTGTATTAAATTTAACACAAAGAGAATAATTGTGTTATAGTGCAAATTTGGCTTAATGCTTCGGCTCGATAGTTGAGAGCGGGACTTGACTTCGGTTAGGTTCAATTCCATACTAGCCCCTCTTGTAAGAGTCTGGGACAGTCGGGGTTTTATCTGTAGGTGGAGAACTAGTTGGGTTCTCGATGATGAGGTGCGCCCGCCTGTGGGGTGGTGCGCTATTTGAGTCCTCGAAAAGGTGTGTCCGCTTGACCCGTCTACAAAATTTTCTCTAATTAAAAAAAAATATCTGAGGGAAAGAAAAGGGAAAAGAGATGTGAGAAAATGTTCATCTAATACGGTGTATTAGCACCGTCCTAGTGGAATTGTCAACCCATTAACCCCTAAAATCCGCACAGCTTTTGACAAGGAATTTTGAAGGAAAGAATTGATTGATGTCACTTTCACGAAGAATGAAGCTAGTCCAATATTTTCAACTTATCCCTTTGTTTTTGGGTTCCAATGACGCTTTGTTTAGCTCACAACAAGTTTTGTTTATGTAGGATAAGTTGGGAGTGGCTGAGTTATCTTACTCTCATCAAGTTAAACTTTTTCACACACTGTTACGTTCATACATATTGGTAGAAATGTTTGAATATGAATCAGATCAATCTAAGTTTAAAGTCATGTTTTTTCACACACTGTTCATACATATAGGTCTAGATTCGGGTTTGAACACATAAATGTCTAACCTAAATAGTCACATGTCTCTTCTTTTTTGATTTTGTAACATTATAATTCAAAGTAAAAACATAGTCCTACCCATACAAGTTAAATAGATGTTAACATCTATATTAGGGGTCACCAATTGTCAACCACATATAATGGAAGAAGGAGGTTTGTTACCTGAAGTAAGTGGAGAGAACACAAGGAGTCCAATTAGTGATTAAATAAGTAGTTTGCTAGTCATAGAAGAAAAGATTTAGCATAATTTAGTGGGATAAGTCTCAAAGGAATAGAATTTATTATTACTTTATCTAATCTTTGTTTTGTCCTTGGAGTCTCCTCTGGGGGAGTATGATTAACATATTATCTTTAGAATCCATCTAGAACTATCAACTTTCACACAAGTCTCCACAACTTACTTATTCCTTGTATATAATTTAATACTTGCTTATTCTCTCTATCAAAGAGAATAAAGATTATGCTTTAAAGCAAAAAAGCAACCTCAATATAGAGTCTTATACTCTTATAATAAGGTGTCTCCTCAAATATAGATCTCTATAGCTACTAACACTTTTTTTTTTTGAATACAAGGGAGATAAACACAAAAAGCTAAACAACTACATAATACGCCTCTGGCTAAAAATATCAGTTATGTCCTTATGCAGCAGGGTTAAACAACCTGAGGAGAGTCCTGAAGGTACACAAAACCAATCTGATGTAGACTTATAAGATTTAACCAATCAGTCAGTACATTGATTTCCTTATCGAGAGACATGACGCGACTTCACCACCCACTTTTTAGTTATTAATAACTTAATACCCTGAGTCAAGAAACAATTTGTTAAACTCCTCCCTATCGAATCCGATAGAATATTAATAACAATTAGGGAATCTGAGTTTAACTCCTAACAACACTTCTTTTTGATATAGAGAATCAATTACACCTCTCTCTATGTATATATAACAATGAATTCCATAAGGTTAATACTTTTAATGTAATGTTTCATAAAATAAAAAATGTCAATATCTTGTCTTTAATCTTATATCGAGATTAAGAAAATTATACATTTAAAAATAATTAATTAAGAGACAATAAATAATTTTTTATAAATTAATAAAACAATTTATTTCTCATATTTTTATATTTAAATGTCACGTTTAACTTAATTATTTTCTTAAACTATAGTAGCATCATTTTGGCCTACACGAGTTTGTTCTGTTCACATTCTCTGTGCATTTTTTTATGAAAACATTTAAATGGGTCCTGTGCCTTTATATCATATGTGCTTTTCCATTTAATTCACAGCCTTGAGATGCTTACAACTGTATAAAAATCACAACAAAGCAAGGTCCAGAGAACATCGATCCAACCCGACAGCACATGAACAACAAATGATTTTCGAGTTCAAAAATGTCTCCAACATTACAAGTAAGAGACAAAACAAGTTATTATTGGAAGCTAGACAACACCCTTTTAAAGTTGCAAGTATATACCCTCGCACGTGACCTTATTATATAAGTATACATGAGATGAGACTATTATTACTCTAAATGTTCATGGCTTATCATGACGAGAATTCGTAATTATTTAATATTTATTCAAAACTTTAATTGGTTGCCACGACAACAAGTTAATTATTAACTATTTTGTATATAATAATGTTGTCCTTTGCTCTTGCTCGAACGTAATTATGTTTCTTTCTCTTTTCATTGAACTAGTTACACATCTTTGGTTTTTAGGTTCCCACGAAAAGTGGGTTATTGAAGGACGGGAAAGTGTGTCCATGCCATAGCACACATGTGAAAACCTTTCACATACATAATCATATGATGGTTCTTAGTGGAGACCCCAAAAGCTTAAAGCTTGCTAATGGGTGTGGAAAGGGAATTAGGAGCAATGTATATGAATGAGACATTATGTGACACAAATTAAAGTTTTGTAGGCTTGATAAGAAACAACTCTCTTTATATATTTTTTTCATTAAATAGCATCGACACCCGTAATTTTTTATCTATGGTTCTCATTCGATGATTAATTAGTTTAATTACATTTGATTAATGGATTAAGGGTATGCTTAATTTGTCAAGTTCTTGACGTTTATGAAAGATTGATATATGTTAGTGAATATATAAAACTAATTAAATTGCTTCACACAATAGCTTAAGTTGTTGTGATAAAACGGCCACTTAACATGGTATTAGAGTCTTTGTGACCAAGTGGTCGTGAGTTCAAATCCTACCATCCACCTGTTATTCAGCACAAGGTAGAGTGAGCTTGTGCAAGTTTCAACCCCAAAGGGCTTTTACTTAAGGGGGTGTGTTAGTGAATATATAAAACCAGTTAAGTTGACCTCACATAACAGCTTAAGCTGTGGTGGTGAAACGATCACTTAACAATATACAAACATATTTTTTAAAATGTTTTGTTTTATTGTTCTAGAGGCCTTAAACCAAGTATAGATTACAATCATTAATGTTTTTATTAATGAAGCTAATTTTATAATTATTGTTTTTAGCACAATCATAATTGTTATTTAAGATCAGATCTTTGAGAAAAATAAAATTTTAATGGTATGAAACTTGTTAAAATAAAAATGTTTTAAAATTACTAAATTCAATACAATTATATAGATGGTCTCATTAGAACTAATAAAACCCTAATATGTTTTGATGTGGTCAAGCAGTCAAATACCTCTCAATCTGCTGAAAAAATAATGGAGATTCTAATTATATTATGTGTTATAAAACCCAAAATTGAGTGTTATATGAAATCGTAGTTAGAGTAAAAGAAAAACCAAATTTCAAAAATTAATAAGGAAGAAAACCATGCATTTCCACTAACTCCATCAGAAAGGAAAAAAAGTCAACAAGTCAAAGTTCAAAGTGTCAATATCACTTTTTATTTATGGATATATTTTTTTACAATTTAATATATATAATTTTAAAAAATTACAAATCTAAACTATTATTACGATTTATCTACCGTAATTATGATGAATTTATTTACCGTAATTACAAATGTTCACATCTAAATTAATGCTTTAAATTTAGTATTGGAGCCATAGATCTCATTCTCATATGCCAACTTTTTTTATTATCTATAAAAGCCCACCTTCTATAGCTTCATGTACTAATCCACCCCTCTCGCTCCCTCACTTTCTCTTCCTCTCCTTGACCCAAAAAGTCCCTCTATATCAAACGGCCTTTTCTCCTACAATCAATCAGTCTCTCCATTCAAGGCAAAAACAACTCTGATCATCATCTCATATGAGCATGGATGTTAAGGCCAGGAACGTCAAGAACAGCCCTCCTTCCTTATCATCCACCGCACAAATTAGTGACGATGATCAAGATGAGATCATGGTTGGTGATGACGACGACCTCAGGAGGGGTCCATGGACTGTTGAAGAGGACTTGAAGCTCATCAATTACATTGCCACTCATGGTGAGGGTCGTTGGAACTCTCTTGCTCGTAGTGCAGGTACGTCACTAAACAAGTAGTTTTTTTTTTTCTCACACTCTTCTTTGTATTTTTCTCGGGAAAATTTTCTTCATATTTTTCCAAGAACCAAACCGCAAAATTGGTCTGATATGTCCTCTTCATCTCTCCGGGCCTCACCCAACTACTGACTCCTTCTCTGTGCACATGAACTCAATCATTCAGTAAATATATTACTAGAGAAAGTTGATCAGCGAGCAAGTTTTTCCTTTAATGGATCTGTTAATTACACCTTAATTAACTTTACCAAATACTTAAAATCCATTCAATGAAACCTACACAGGTCTGAAACGAACTGGAAAAAGTTGCAGATTAAGATGGCTCAACTATCTCCGACCAGATGTTCGACGTGGGAACATAACCCTCGAAGAACAACTCGTCATTCTGGAGCTCCATTCCAGATGGGGCAACCGGTACGTGATAGATTTTTTAAGCGTTTGTATATTAGTGTTTCTGGGGAAACAAACAGCTTTCTCGTACAATATCCGTAATCTGATGTTAATATATTGCAGTTGGTCCAAGATTGCCCAGCACTTGCCGGGAAGAACAGACAACGAAATCAAAAACTATTGGAGAACCCGCGTCCAAAAGCACGCAAAACAACTCAAGTGTGACGTGAACAGTAAACAGTTTAAAGACACCATGAAATACCTATGGATGCCTAGATTGGTCGAAAGAATTCAAGCTGCAACTGCGGCCGCCGCCTCCGCCTCCGCCGCCGCCACGGCTACAAGCAGTACGGTGAGCACCGTTATTAACGGTAACTTCATGACCAATCATCAACCCATCAACAACGGAGACATGGGTAGGAGCCAGAATTCGGTCCTGGCTCATCCACCCGTGAACTGTAGTTACACTCCTGAGAATTCAGGCACGTCGGACTCGTTCGGAGCTCAGGTCTCGCCGGTTTCGGACCTGACTAATGAATGCTACTTCCCGGTTAATCACAACCCTAATGCGGATAGTTACTTTCAAGCTGGTCAGATTGGTTTCTCGGACTCCATAACTAGCCCATCGAGCTACTTCAATCAAGGATTGGACTTCCAGGCTATGGAGCAGAACAATCCCTGGTTAGGCGGCGCAGATGCTTCCGACAATTTGTGGAACATTGAGGACATATGCTTCTTACAACAGCAGTTCAACAACAGCAGCATCAACATGTGAAAGAACACATGAACAGACCAGAAAGATAGATTGTTGTCTGAATTCTGATTGGAATTTAATTGTAGAGAAGAACACTAAAGTCGAGGGGTTTAGTGAAGGGAAAACAATTGTACGTCTTAATTTTACATGGAAATCAAAAAAAAAAAGAGAGGCAGAGATAAAAAAGAGTTTAAGGGTTGTGAATTATAAATTATGGTTGTGGATTATTACAATTCCGAATTATTCAAACGCAATTAGAGAAGAGACAATCGTATTTATGATAAATTATAATAATATTGGGTTTAAATTGCTTTTGTTCTTTTTTAATTCTTTTAATTATATTTTTATATTGGCTTAAAATGTAGTCTCGTTTAATAATAATTCATTGCACTCACAAGCTTGTTACCTTTTCTATAATATATATATTTATAAGAAGATACGAGCATAATTGGTTCCACCACCTTCGTATGACATGTCCTTGCGTCAAAACTTATCACGAGTGTTATATATTATTAGATTAATCACCATAAATTATTGATTAGAACTTAATTAACAATAGTTTTGAGGCATGACATCTTTGGATTTCGTGTAATTATGGTATTTAATTAAGTTATCCATTAACATTAACTATAGATAATATGTATTTAGTGATGATCAAATCAATAGGCTAATCATAGTATATAGTACAAAATCAAATTTGATCCAATTCCAGTCTTGGTTTTGATGGCACAGAGAACTCGTTAAATTCGACTTAATCTATTACGATTATGTGCAATTGATGAATTAAAGATATAATTACTAATAAATTAATATCTTTTAAATTATGTATTTAATATAAATATAAGAAGACAGATTTATTACTGTCATATCATATCGATATGATTTATCGATAATTAATAAAGATTTGGACTTCATGAAATGCATTTTTGTAATAATTTTACTAATTTTCGTTTCATTAAGTCTTTGATTGATGATAAGAGACGTGAAGTAATTACAATTCTTATCGTCTAGAAAGAAGAAAAATAATGATAAAACGAAGAAACTTGGCACGTGGGAGCAAAAACGCACGTGGGAGCAAACACACGTGACGGAAAAAACGCAAGTGTACAGTGAGGAAGAGAAGTGGATGGCGGCGGGGAATCTTTGTAGGCCGCGTGTCTAAGAGAGAACCCATCGATGTGGTCCCAACTCCCGAGGTGTTAACATCTGCCACGTGTAAAATTATTATTATTATTTGTGTTAAAAAACTAACTTTTTATTTATACATATCCCATTAGTCTCCTTAATAAAACTAAAATTAATTATTAAGGAGCTACAAAACACTTTATATCTCAATATTTTATATTTTTAATTTCCTCTCCGCTTTGAAAAAAAAAACCAAAAAACAAAACATCCAAAAATGACAATGTCATATGTTGTTTTGCGGGCTTTCGACTCAATTCTAAGCTCTATTTTGAAACCTGGATCGGATCGATCGGTTCAACCGATTTAATCGGTGACCAGCTGATTATTCGATTCGGATGACCTCTAAAAATCAGTCTTTAATTGAACCAGTGCAAACTGGTAAGAACCGGTTAAATCAGAATTGGTCGAACCGGATAACCACTGGTTCAATAATTTTTTTATTTTTTATTTTGCTTTTCTTCTTCCACGTGTTTTTTAATTCTTTCAAAAGTAAAACCCATATTTTTTTTCCGTAAATTTAACAGAAGTATAGAAATTTATATTATTTGGTATATTTTTCTATTTTTTAATATTACTAATATTATATATAATTATTGCATAATTATGACGTCACACTGATTCGACCGGTGGTCGAACCGGTCAAACCGGTGACCAATAAGACCTCCAATTTAACGTCTGGTCCGAGTTTCAAAACCTTGATCTTAAGTGTTCATTTGCAAGTCTTATACTAAATAACTTGAATGGTCAACTCTACTTTCTCGGAGAACATGTAGACATTAAAAATATGTTTAAAGTTTCTCTCTGAATAAGAAATTAATTATTAAAAAATTGAGATTAATACATTATTTATAAAATGAAATTATTGACACACGAAATTTACATACTTATTAATATAAATTATAAAGATATTTTTATTTCTAATAATTCATTTGGTTTTCGTTTCTTCGAAGATGACCCGTTTCACTTTCAGTCTCTCTTGCGTGAAGCGTTTGTATATATAGAAAGAGACGATGGACAGAAGAAGTTATTGATGCATGTACGAGAATGGACAGAAAATGTTACTACTTCCACTTGAAGTAATAACATATGTTGTGCATTGTTTTAATGCTTATCCTTCTCTATAAATCTCGACAACCCACTTTCTTTCACCTAGATTATATGAGCTTTTGTTTGGATGTACCTCGATGAAAATGACTCGTATATGCTTAGATTTAGATGTTGTTAATAAGTTGATTATAAGTTAGACTCAAGTTTAGACAAACTTGAGGTTCAACTATTTAAAAAAAGAGGCCTCAAATAAGTCTGAATTATATAAACTTAATTAAAAAATTTTATTTTACACTTTTAATTTTGAAAAAATTATTTTAAAAAAATTGACAAAGCAGGCCATGGGCCGACTCATTGATATTCCTAAGATGGATAACTTTAAGACAACAACTAGAGGATGTTTGTCACCTCTACAACAACATGAGAATGTTAGTGTGTTCGACTTCATTTGTAAACGGTAATTAAGAGGTTCAACACATTAATCCAACTTATGATTATGCTAATTCCACTTTAATACGGGACTAGAACAACTAATGCGAGCTTCAATTATAAGATATAAATGAAATGGAGTTTTATTTTTGTAAGGTGAAAAGCATAATTCTCAATGAAAGATGAAATTTGTACTATTTAAAATTCTTGTCATATAAGTATAAAATCGTTTTAAATTAAATGCGAATCGATTCAAACAAATGGTGCCGTTTTGACCTTAAATCCAATCAAACATAATGGTCTCATTGATAACTTGTTTTGGAGCATAAAATAGGGGAGTAGATGAATGTGCAACAAATGTTGAAACCCTACTTCATGGTTAAGCACTAAAAGGGAGCAGATCTGTTGCTCTCGAATTGCTGTTCTACGCTGTGCTTTTAAGATCCTAACTATTCAACTTATTGTAATGGATGATTAGAATTTATTCAGGCATAGCAGGTATAACATTTCAGGAACAACAAATCTATTCTCGCACTATAATGACAGTAAAGACCAAGCCCAAATTTAAAACTCAGCGAAAGTCATTTTACAATACACACACATATATATAGACAAGTAAGCCTATTTTCCAAATTTGTAGCCCAATTGATGTGTGTATATGTAAGTAAGCCTATTTGAAGCCCAATTGATATTAGTTGGGTTTAATGGACCAAATGAGAGGGAGCTTTTTGTCAGCCCATTTAAGTAAACTTTAGTGTACCCGCCTCAACTTGTTAGCTTCAACGTTGTGGGTCCAAAAACGTCACGCGTTTTCGTTAATGGAATTTGACAAAATATCGAGATAACGAAAACGACGTCGGAGATACCAGAGACACCAGTGCACTTTCACCTTTTTTATCGTTTTTGGTGTGCTAATAATATTAATTTTAATGAAATTAAAATAACATAAAGAAAAATAGGAAATTAGTAAATTTTTTGCACGAATTTTAAGGTAGGGGACCACTTCAAGAGTTCACCGACCACTCAAATTATTTTAAGCATTAGTAATGTCATAAACTTATTTTAATATACAAATTATTCAATTTGATTAATAAAATTTTTAATAAATTAAATCTAAATTTGATTATATCAATTTGATTATCTTCAAAATTAAGTTTAATTTTTTATGTTAAATTTGCAATAAACCTACAGATTCATGCGAAAAGGAAAGTGAAATCACAAACAAATTTAAGTGAGGTTTATCTTAGAACCAATTGAAAATAAATAGAGTAGTCCACTAAATTTATATGTTAGTGTTCTTTTTATCATTTTTTAACGTGAGACGTTCATACGTGGGTATTCTCAACATTTTATATTCAACTAGAATAAATTAATTTTATTTATTATTTTTTTAAAAGATAGTGATATTACAACTTAGCTCATACACAACTACATAATAAGTTTGTTTATAAAATGAAAAAATCATAATAATAAAAAAAATCAGAGCACAAAATATCTTTTTTTCGTTTCTACAAAATATCGTTTGTTGAACTTTTCCAGTTGTAATATACTAATATTTGACATTTCCTCAGAATAAGAAAAGACGAAGTGACGTGTTTTCGTGAAGTGTGCACGTTTTTTTTATTACCTTCATCACGGAAATCGGACAGAACAAACAACTTCTGGTCTGATCGGGTCGTGTTTTCGTGAATTGTGCACGTTTTTTTATTACCTTAGGAGTTAGGACAGAACAAAACAGGTCGGGCCGGGTCGGGCCGCGTCCATTGGTTAATGCGAATGTTGAAGGACACTTTTGCCCTTTATCCACTTGAATAATGCCCATCCAATACGCCACGGTTCTACTCTCTTTTTCAGTTTACCATTATTACCCTTTCCTTGCGGTGCACAACAACAACATTGTCTACCTAACTCTTTCAATATATTTAAATAATTCTTAAATTATATATTTTAAATAAGTTATTTGATAATATAATAATTTTATTATTTAAAGGATTTTTAACTAATTTGCTATCAGTATACCTTGTCTTAATTTTTCTCAAGATTTTATTTACACATCGTGCTTTTAAGTTTAATTATTGATCTGATTCATTTTTAACTTAATCTAAATTTAAAAATAATTTTGATTCCTCCTAAAATTAATAAAATTTAAGCTATTTAAATATTATTTTTTAAATTTAATTCTATAAAATAATAATATTTTAGCTCAAAATTTTAAATTATTTAGCTAAACTCTTAGGTCACAATGTTAAATTAAATTATAATCAATGTAAGATTTTTTTATTAATTTTGATATTAAATAATTGAAAATTTTATATGTTGATTTTACATATTAATATATGCATATATAATGAATTATTTGAATCAAATCCGAATAATTATTCTTATAACTTGTTTGAAATTTTGTTAATATATTTTTTGAAAAAAATATTATTTGCTTATATAAAAATATTATGTGGAGGGTGTAATCGTAATGACGTGGAGGATAATATCAAATGAATAAGTCACATGTGGGGGCAAAATTGTCCTTTGACCACAACAATTTCTGCATCCACGAACTTTCTCCTTTTCTAGTCTATAAAAGTACCTAACCTTCTTCATTTCCATCGATCTACGGACCATCTCTCTCTCTCTATTGCCTTCGATTCTGTTCATCAACGTCTCTCTAACTGTAAGTAACAACGGTTTTCAGGTTCTTCAAGTTTCTAGCTTCCTTATTCCTATTTTAGGTGTATTACATACTGTTTCACTATTCAACTCTGTTCTTCCATTTTTGAAGACTAACAGAGTGAATTAGCTTTGTATATATAAGTAAAATCCCCAAAATCTATACTTTGCATTAAGGATTGTTCCCATTTTTCCAAGTGGGTTTTGATTCTTTTTGCGCATATAGTGTATACGCATACTAAGATTCAGGTATGAGTACTAGTAGCTGTATCGGGATCTCGACTATGAAACCCTGTTGTAGAATCTTGGTTAGTTATAAAAGCTCTGCTCTTTTTGGATTTTCTTTTCCTAAGCTGAATAATCCTGTTGTTAAACATAATTTGTCAAAATCACATCCAAGTTCCGTTCCTAGCCGTAGAATATGCAGCCATGCTAGCTGTAATGGATCTCAAATCAGGGGTTCTAAGTCTGTGTTCGATCCGAATTCTAGAGCTTTTCATCTTCCCAATATGAATTGGGGTAAAGCTAGGGTTTTTGTGTCGAGTTTATGTGATCATAGAGGTGGCTTAAGGGGTGTTTTGGTAGTCCCCAAGGTTGCTTCAGATTTTAGAAATCATTCAACATCTGTAGAGCCTAATGTTAATGAAAATGGGTTCGAGAGGATTTACATTCAAGGTGGCTTGAATGTAAAGCCTTTGGTGATTGAGAACATTGAAACAGAAAATGATGTAATTAAAGAAGAAGATAAGTCTGATAGAGTAGAGATAAATGGATCTGGTGTAAATATAGATTTTTTAAAGGGTTTGAATGAGGCTACTCCTAGAGTTGAGAGAGAGGTGTCTGAGATTGAAAAGGAGGCATGGAAGTTGCTCCAAGATGCCGTTGTGACTTATTGTGGCAATCCAGTGGGGACTGTTGCTGCTAATGATCCTGCTGATAAGCAACCATTGAACTACGACCAAGTCTTCATTCGGGATTTTGTACCATCTGCACTTGCTTTTCTGCTTAAAGGAGATGGGGAGATAGTGAAGAATTTTCTTCTTCACACACTGCAATTACAGGTACTTCATTTTTTAACTGCTCAACATGCCCATTCCCCCAAACATGCTTATCTTGTACCTAAGACTTCCTCATGAAGTAGAGGCCCCATTGAAGATCAATCAAAGATTATTGGTGTAAAGACATGCTTAGACATTCTCGTAAAGACATGCTTACACATTCTCGCAAAATATTATTCTTTCCAATCATTCTTGTTTTTAAAAGGATTTGATACATTATTGGTAGGCTCATTTAACTTAGTGCTTGCTATAGTAGTGTTTTAATCGCCTTCTTAGCTCTTATTAAATAGGAACCAATGCACAGAAGAAATGACCTAGAAGGCTTGTGTTTTATACGACTGGCAGCCATGAGTGAGAACTTCAATTGCTGCAAAGGATGAAACTTTCAAAAATCAATTAACTACTCCTTTTGCTGGGAATGTGACATAATAGTATTGGTCTCAATATGCATGATCACCTTTAATGCTTTTCCATGGGGGGGTAAAAAAGTTAGTGTGCATTTTGATTTACAGAACTAGAAAATATCTCTTGTTTTGCTAGAGTTGGGAGAAGACAGTGGACTGTTACAGTCCTGGGCAAGGGCTGATGCCTGCAAGTTTCAAAGTTAAATCTGTGCCTCTTGAAGGAAGTGATGGAGCCCTTGAGGAGGTTTTGGACCCTGATTTTGGCGAATCAGCCATTGGACGTGTAGCTCCTGTAGATTCAGGTAAAAGGAAATTGATTGCACACTGTATATTATCATAGTAGTTCTGTTTGAACTATTATGTGTCTAGAACTGCAGGAATCTAAAGAAATTATTTGTTCTATATACAGGGCTGTGGTGGATAATTTTGTTGAGAGCTTATGGAAAGATCACAGGTGACTATGCATTGCAAGAGAGGGTTGATGTCCAGACAGGCATAAGACTCGTACTCAATTTGTGTTTGACCGATGGATTTGACATGTTTCCAACTCTACTTGTCACTGATGGGTCGTGCATGATTGATAGAAGGATGGGCATTCATGGACATCCGCTCGAAATCCAAGTAAGCTGAGCAGAATCCATGCATTATTGAAACTTCCTCTCATCAATATTTTGTTGTAAAGATTAAGAGTTAAGAGCTACATTTACTAATAGAAACTAGACCAAGGGTTGAGCTAGAAGTCTTTGGTTACGAAACAAATTATTTTTAGGAAACAAGTGACTAGTGAAAAATTGATGCAGGAGTTTCTTGACTTGACCTAGTTTAACTGTCTCTTGTAACATCCTAGCAACATTGCCCTTCCTTGAGAGCATACTTGCATCGTTTTCATTGTCTGCTTTGCCATATTACTTCATTCATAGCTTTACTTTGCATGCGACTAAACATGCTTAGTTTTTCACACGCTTTACCTGATATGATGTTGTAGGCCTTATTTTACACTGCTTTGCGCTGCGCACGTGAGATGCTCACGGTCAATGATGGAACCAAAAGTTTGGTGGCTGCCATCAATAACCGACTCAGTGCTCTGTCATTTCATGTTAGAGAGTACTACTGGGTGGATATGAAGAAGATCAATGAGATATATCGTTACCACACTGAGGAATACTCCCAAGATGCAGTCAACAAGTTTAACATCTATCCAGATCAAATTCCTTCATGGCTTGTGGATTGGATCCCTGAGGAGGGTGGGTACCTCATTGGGAATCTTCAACCTGCTCATATGGATTTTAGATTTTTCACGCTTGGAAATCTTTGGGCCATTGTTTCCTCCTTAGGAACTCAAAAACAGAACGATGGTATTCTCAACTTGATTGAGGCTAAATGGGACGATCTTGTGGCCCGTATGCCTCTTAAAATTTGTTACCCTGCTTTGGAGTCTGAAGAATGGCGAATAATTACTGGCAGTGATCCTAAAAATACGTGAGACTCCTGTTTTGTTATATTTATATGTGTGTTCTTTTTTTTTTATCTTCCGCATTTTACCTTTTCAGCTACAATGGCATTTACTGATTCGAATTGGCAACCTTTTCTCTATGCTAATTATCTTTGAATGTTGCAGCCCATGGTCATATCACAATGGTGGATCTTGGCCTACACTTCTATGGCAGGTATACATAATATTATTCTAACTACAATTATGTTAAATGATAGTCTAGAATTTATTGGTTTTGTTTCAAAGATATTCCCTGACATCAACGCTTGTTATCCAGTTTACCTTGGCATGCATCAAGATGGGTAGACCAGAACTTGCACAGAAGGCTGTCGCGTCAGCGGAGAAGAGGTTGTCTGCAGATCTGTGGCCTGAATACTATGACACACGTAGCGGGAGGTTTATCGGCAAGCAGGCACGACTTTGCCAGACATGGACAATTGCCGGTTTCTTAACATCCAAGATGCTCTTAGAGAAACCAGAGAAGGCCTCATTGTTATTCTGGGAGGAGGATTATGACATCCTGGAGACTTGTGTTTGTGCTCTTAACAAAACTGGCCGGAAAAAATGTTCACGCCTTGCAGCAAAGTCGAAAGGTCGCGCATAGTCTTTCGGTTTCTTCCTGCCTGCAGATGCATGTGAATATTTAATTCTACTCTTAGATTTACGATATATTTCCACTTCAATGCCTAACATATTGTAACCCTTCACTGGGCTGTACTTAAGAAACGATCTGAATTTGTTGGCTCTGTTTTCGGAGAGCCTCCATTGTTATTTCTATGGCTTCTTAATAGCAGCAGAAGCCATAGAAACAGTTAACTTGTATTAACTTTGAATCTTCAATAAAATTCCTTTCAAATACTCGCATGGCATGGCAGTATATCCTACTTTTCCCTAGTTCCTACACTTGAAATTTTATCTGAAACATTTTCTGGCAAGCTTGTTTCATCTATGAACATAATCACCGAACACACATTTCCGCATGCTGAAATAGAAACTTTTACATTAGTGACCGCACTAAGAAACTGCAAAAGCCTTTCCCTTTTACCAGGAGCTACATTTGATGATTGCTGAACAAAATTTGCCTATTTGGGCACCAAAAAGACACGACCTTTAACTATTTCCAAGCAAGAATTTCCGATCTGGGCATAAAAAATACACGACCTTTAACCATTTCGAAGCAGAATTTTCCTACCTGGTTACCAAAAAGACACGGCCTTTAACCATTTCCAAGTGATGCAAATTATTTCAAGCAATGATTCATTCGTCACCTCCTCGTATCCTGAAGAGGTCAAGTCGGCTATCTCCAAGCCGTAGAGAGTACGCAGCTTTCTTGTACTCAGACCAAGTGAAAGGCCTGTACAGCAAAGGCCTGATCGGTGTGAACATCTCAGGCGGTGCAGAGATCCTTGCTTGAAGTGGTGGTGCAGCAAAATATGCCATTGATATTCTTGACTTGTGTGAAATCGTAAGAGCTCTGTGCCTCACACTAACGAATCTCCCATTTGTCATAGCCTAGACAGAGGAAACAGAGACAGAACAGAAGCAGAAAAACACATAAAAAACATCAGCTTTATCTTCAAATCGGTTTCCCTAACAAGTTCGACTTCATTTTAGCAGTAGAAAAGGCACTAGTTAGTGGTAGAGTCTGCAATTCGAAAAAAGAGTGACATTTCACTGTAAAGCTCCTGCTTAATTTATGTCAACATCAGAAACTTCAAAAATCTTCCGAGATGTCCTAAAAAAAGAAGTCTGGTGGATCCAGTATTCAAAACCTGAGGTACGTTTTCCTGGAAAAATTATCGTTTTAAGTACATCAAGTTGAAAACTTTCTGAAGCCGACCTGTGAATTGAAACCAGCCAGTTACTCGAAAATAGAATAGTGAATAGAACTGCTGATATTCAACCATTTGATGGGAACTTGCAAGAAGTGAGTCCCCACTCCACTGACAACATCAAGAACTCAATTCATAGTCTACAGGAAGGATTCCTTAGTTACCATCAGTCCATTTCACCTTTATTGGAAAAAGATTTTGCAATTGTTATTTTTATTGGAAAAAGATTTTGCAATTGTTATTTTTTGAATGCGTGTTAACTAAGGAATCCTTCCTGTAGACTATAAATTGAGATTGTATCTTAAATCTTAGTGCAGTATTAATACTACTACATGAGAACGGTGGAACAAACCTGTAACAGGTCACCCACGTTGACCCAGAAAGCAGTTGGGTCAGGAGGAACAGGGACCCACAGACCGTGATTTAAGGAAATCTGGAGACCACCCACGTCGTTGGATCTCAAGAGGGTGAGGATCTGAGGGTCAGAATGCTCTCCAAAGCCAACCTTGTAAGAAGAAGGAGATGATACTGACGTGTCTCTAGTATTCTGTAGTATAGGTATAGCTGGGTAGTGATTGAGCCGAAGGATTGAGTCAGAGTCAGCGTCCCTGATCATCCTGCTAAACACTGACGTGTCCTGGACCCGCATTCCCTCTGCCACCATATCTAAAATCTCACATGCCACCTCTCTAACTGCGTCAATGTAATTACTCACCACAGAGCTGCCACATCCATCAGGACCAGAAAGGAATCATCACATCAGCTTCATTTCATCTCCAATCCAATCCATACACAAAACTCATAATCATCACCTACTGTTCTTGTAGGGCATAGGGTATTTTTTATTTGTATCTTTAATCTTAGTTTCTCTGGATTTGATTGGACCTTTCCCTGACTTGTCAATCTAAAATGGGTACATAGATGGAAGTGAAGTGGCAGAGAAGCGAAAAAGCCTATGTGTCTGACATGTCATCCCACCTTCTAGGAGAAGAGAATCAGAGATTACTCCACTCTCAAGACCCTTTTTTTCAGTGATTCTATCTTGTAAAATTACTAAGAAAATGGTTTAAGATTATTATTACTTCAATAATGCGAGAAACTATAAAATAAAGAATCTGAACTTCCAAAAGAAAACAGTGGTTACGTTTCTTTCTGCTACATGTGTTGTTCGACCTGTCAGCAGTCAGATTCTGCAGTATTTACCACCATTCATCCTTATACCCGATTTGCTAGTTTTCAAGGTTATTGTATTTGCTTTTTCAAATTGGAAAGTGAAAGAAACAAGCAACCTATAAGCAGAAAACTGATTGATATGATACCAAAGATGGTGAGACATGCAAATATTTTTCTTCTAAAGTTGACATACGAGTGATTAAGAGACTGTAGTAAGAGTACCTGAACTTTACTGGGTCACTAGATACGGTTTTGGATCTTTGAGAAATGGAAACAGGGTTCGTATTGAACATAAGATACTCAACCTCTCCAACGTCGCCATTAAAGCCTATGTTCTTGCAGCCATAACCAAAGGGATTGGCAGGTCCAGCTTGCAGCTTCTCGTTAGCTGGTTTAGCGAAAAAGTTGAGACCTTCTCGTTCCATTCTCGAAATAATGTCCTCAGAAACGCCATGGTTGATCACCTTGAAGAAACCAAACTCTTGGCAGGCTTTGACAATGAGTCCTGACACCTCTGATCTTGAAGCTGAAAGGTCTATTACAGGCAACTCAACGGTCTGAACCTTCTCAGCTCGAACTTGAGTTGGAGATGCAACAACCATGGCTATTTCCTTATACCCAAACAGGCTATAACTATACGTGAAAAAGCTTGTCAAGTTACACTATAGTTGCAGAGAAGAGGAAGGAAAAGGAAGCCGAAGGGGAAGGGAAAGAGAAGAGGAATGGTTGAAAGAGGAAGAAGGTTAGAGGAGTGTAGTTGTGGACGAAGATGACATAAATAGAGAAGAAGAGGAAGAGAGAATATCTGGAAGTGTGTAGCATTCAGAAATCGAAGGCGTGTAGGTGGTGAAGTACAACTATCAAATTCCTGTCAGGAAACATCCAAGAAGGTTGACTTCGTGCATTTTGTTGACTTGGTCATTAATGTTGACACGCAAAAAAAAAACCCTTTCTTTTAAATTCAATTTTTTAAAAAAAATTAATTTAAATTTATTTATTTAAATTGAATCAAAGTATATTTATTTATTTTAAAATTAAATTAATTTAAATTTAAAATAATAATTTTAGACTGAGTCAAATTTAAAATAAAATATATTCGCGAATAAGATGTTAATACATCATTGTCAGTTTTCCAATGAAATGGTCTTTTCCAAAATGTCATTTTCTAACTATATATGTGTATATTAAAGAAAACGGTATTTATATGACCAATTCGTTGGTCAGTGGTAGCCAAGACGGTGATAGTACCATCAACATCCACAAATTAAATTTTGGTAATGTGACATCAATATCAATTAATTGCCTTTCATTAATTATCAAATCAATAATTTTAATTTCAATATAAGCATTTTAACATTTACTAAAAACTATATATAACATTATGAATGATAATGTGTCGGCCCATGAGTCAGTCTTACTAATTTTTTTAAAATTAAAAGCATGAAATAACGAATTTTTTCATTCTCAAACTTATCTGATGTTTAACACTTTTAAGCAAAACGTATCATTTTATTTTTAAAAATTAGGTCTTATATTGGGCTAGGTTTGATTTAACCCATGAATCGATTTATTAAGAACACCTGAATTTAAACTTACGGGTTAGTCTATTGTTATCTTTTTTTAATTCAATGAAAATATTAAAATTTACTAAATAATTAAAAATTTGAGTGTCACAATCATTTCTTGTCTTGGAAATTGTAGCTATTATATGATATTGTGGATAAGGATAAGGCTACAAATAGTTAATACTATTGGTAGTGGAAAATACAAATGAAACAATAATTGACTATAAATTACCTATTCCTAAACAGGGAGACCAATAATGGAGACCACTTGAATTAAATTAAATTAAATCAGGGCTGATAATAAAAGTTGCCTAAAATTTAAAAATAGATAAATTTAGGTAACTATGAAGTAATTCTTGAATGTTGACCCCTAATGAGGATAGGTTTGGCATTCCTATGCACTCTCCAATGTGCTCACCAATTTCAATGAACACTTTTTTTCAATCTCATCTTATCATTTAAAATTTTGGTAATAATCTCTGTGTCAAGTAGGGGTAAGGTTGCGTATTATCATACTTCTTACGATATCACGTCACGACGAGACTTTCACTAAATATTATTGTTGTCTTTAGTTACCATATTTTAATTAACTTTTTGGATTTTAATACAAACTGTTCTCATCTATATTAAATTTTTATTTTGTTTGTTAATGATCTAAAGAAACTAAATTGCTCACCTCTCTAATTTCATAGTTTTTTAATAAAAGAGTAAGAGGTTTAAAGTTGAAAGGGTTTAACCGGTGTTAGACCTGGATAAAATTGGCTAAAAGTTGAATAAAATTAAACAAATTTAAATATAGTTGAAAGAGATTGTTTTTATCTATCAAAAAATTTGAAGTTTAATTAAAAGTTTATTAAATAAAAATTAACTAATTAATTAATTATAGTTTATAAGAACTTATTAATTTATGAAAATTAACTAGTTAATTAGTTAACTTATCAACTTTTAATAAGAACAGTTATTAAAATAAATCGAACAGAAAAATTAGACGGTTCAAAATTTTTACAGTTGAACCAATCGAACTAATTGAATTTTCTAAACCATTATTAATTTACGGGACTCTTGTTAAAATAAATAAAATAAAATGTAGTAAAGGTGGGGTTTTCGTTTTTCATATTCACAAGGCTTTGACTTTTCCCACATTTAATGCCTCAAATTCCAAATACTAAGATTCGCCGTCAATTAAATGCGGAAGTCAAAATTGAGGGCTTTTCGTGTAGTAAGAATTAAAAAAAAAATGGCCGACATCTTTTTGCACATAAACCATTTTATATTATTAAAAGTTAAGAAAAAAAGAAAATGAAACGTACATTCTATATTTTCCTGTCATAAAAACTATATAAAAAATAAAAATAACATCCTCTGTTTTTATACCATGTAGATACAGGAAATGTTATAGCGTGTGAAACATTGTCTTTGTGATTTTATAAAGAGGTTATTTCTGTAACTTAAATTTATAACTTTATAATCACAAATGAGTAGACTTGTTAATGGACTAGGCTAGGGTGGCTCGTGTCCTGGCCCGACCCACCATATCAAAAAAACATAAAAATCAACGTAGTTTTTAAAATAATAGTTAAGTAAATCCGTAGTCAAGTTAATTCAAGCTAAAATCAGGTTGAGTCGAGCAATATTTGACATGAAATGAACAGCTTTAGGAGTTGCTTCAAGTCTATTTTAATTACAATAATTTAACTAAATATAACATTCATTTTTTATAATTAATGGCAGTGAAAGAAACACTTTATTATATTAAAAAATAGAAATCTTTATTGTAGATGGATCCATCAGAAAAGCCCATAAAGAAATTATAACCAAGAAAGAGGCCCAAAATTGATAAGAATCCGCCTAGTTATGAGAACGTGGAAAGCAATCTTTTTATTTGACACTCTGAAATTATTTTGCTTTTTTTTAATACAAAACAACAGTAAGTAATTAAAAAGCTGGTAAGTGATTAAAAAGTTGGTAGTGTTAAAACTATTTAGTGTTAAATATGTTTTAAAAATCTGATCTCATTTAAACTATACTCAAAT
This sequence comes from Erythroxylum citrifolium, assembly GCA_026284465.1. Classification (NCBI taxonomy): domain Eukaryota; kingdom Viridiplantae; phylum Streptophyta; class Magnoliopsida; order Malpighiales; family Erythroxylaceae; genus Erythroxylum; species Erythroxylum citrifolium. The sequence goes on along the minus strand of JANKOE010000206.1, from coordinate 87,553,988 downwards.
TTATTATAAATATTTTAAAATTGTTTTATTTAAAAATGTAAGATGAAGACAATTAGGTTCGAAGTCTAGACTTGTCAATGGGTTGAGCTAAGCCCTAGCCACTCTTGACCCGACCCACCATATTAAAAAAAAACGTTAGAAATAACGTCGTTTTTGAAATAATAGTCGGATCATAGATCAGACCGAACGGGCTGAGTCATATTTGACATCCCTATCGAAGTCAACTATGGCACTGTTTGGTTATTGGCTGATCATCTAAAAAATAACAGGTTGAATAAATTTAGCTGATTGACTTTATTGACCAGCTGTTTTTAGTATTTGGTAATCAGCTGACTGAGTTAGCTGATTGAACTCAATCAGCTGATTTTAAAAAAGCTCAAAAGTAATAGCATTTTACTTCAGCTTATTGTAAATGACAGATTGTGCCCTCGAACATTTATATTCCTTTCTTTCATCAACTTGGCGTTGGCCTACATGAACACCTACTTTTTAGTTTTTACTATCGATTATTCAGCTAGTTAAAAAACACGTAACAAGAAATCGATAAAAAAAACTATTTAAGAACCTTTCTCTTGGAGTTAAAAAAGTATAATTTTGATCTCAATTATTTTTTTATTATTATTATTGTTATTATTATTTGTTTTATGTTTTTTAATCAAAATTATAAACTTAATTTGTGTAAAATTAAAAATTAAAAACTAAGAATATTTAACAAAATACTCGTTTTTTTTAAATTACGTTCTTATAAATCATTTTACACATCAAGAGCTGATTTTACCAAACATCTTTAATAAACAACTAATATTTATCCACCGGTAAAATCAGCTGTTATAACCAGCTATCAGTTAATATAATCCGTTGTTTGCCAAACAGAGTTTATATATAAAAAAATAGTCTCTTTATTAATTAAGAGTATTAAGAGTAAGGTTACGTATTTTTAAATCTTTCCTAATTTTACGATAGTCAAGATTTTCACTCGGTTAGTGTTATTGTACAAATTAATGTTGTTTTAGTTAATTGATTATAAAGATATAGTTTTAATATTAAATTTATATTTAAACAATTAGGTTAAAATAATAATATTTTTATAAGCACATTTGAATCAAATTTACGGTTCAAGATCAATCAACTTAGCTTTAATTATGAACCTTGCGTATGATGTAAGGTGGATAAAAAGTCAAAGGGGGTACTTTTTGAAAAAGTAACAGCAATAGGTGTAAAATTTTCATCAACACATTATTGGGATGGGATGACGTCGTATCGTATCCTCTCCTCTCCTTTTCATTTGTGGTTTTTGCAATCCATCTGGTCTGTCTGTCTGTCAGTCAGTCAGTCTACGCCTTTTGAAAGATGAAATTTTGAAGCAAAAGCAAAAACCTAATGAGTGAGCCATGTTACTATGTTGCTCAAAGATGGTAAAACACAGGGCCCAATGTTGGGAATAGAGACCTCAGCAACTCAAATCAAATGATGAGAGCTTCTGCTTCCTTCCTTCCTCCTCAATTTCTCAATTTTAATTTAGGGTTTTATTTAGCTCTTTCTTCAAATAACCAGAGCTTGCTCCTCTTCAATTTCTCAATTTTAATTTAGGGTTTTGGCTCTTTCTTCAAACAACGAGAGCTCGCTCCTCAATTTCTTAATTTCAATTTAGGGTTTTATTTTGATCACGTTCTCTACACTACCAAAAAGTGAGGTGAAAAGAAAATTCTTCATAGATCAAGGTAAAGGCATTTCGCTTTTCAACACCCACTTGTGGAGGCCATCATTTTGTGTTAGAAGTCTCCTACCTCACCTTTTCTTTTTTGCCTTGATACTATAAAATGGGTTTTGACTAATGAATCCAAACCAATAATTAGCACCAATTTTAGGGTTTCACATCAATCATTCCAAGTAATGTAACTTTCCCATTTTCAAAATTTTTAGAAGAAGTTTGAGCATAGAAAAAATAGGGTTTGTGACAAGATACAGAAGATGATATTAACTCCTAATTAAAGACCTTAGTGGTATAGTTAATTTAGATTTAAGAGCAAGATATGCTAAATTAAACATTAGATATAATGATAAGAATCAAAGTGATTTCTTTTATTTTCATGCAAGTGAAATCTAAAACAAATACTTTATTAAATTTGCAATGAACCTGTATGTCCACACGAGAAAGAAAGTTAGACCATACACAAACTTAAGTGAGGTTTTATTTTAAAACCAATTGACAAGTGAAAGTAAATCATTAGACTTATATGTTAGTCTTTTTTTCTTTTTCTAATGTGAGACTTAGATGTGAGTATTCTTGACCTAATCATCCTTCAAATCACACCCCAACTTCATACAAAATTTGTCTGTTCTTCGACTCTCTTCATCTTAGGCTTGTAAGTTACAATTAACACCATTGTTAATGGATAAATACAGATGTCTATCTTAGAAATTCTTGGGGGCAGGTAGGGTTAACCACGAGAATGATTGATCTGATAAGAATTATCATGGCTTACTGATTATTTTTGGTCCACCAACTTGCCTAACAGATTTCGGGTTTCATGATGTTGACATTTTCCAAAACTTTTGCATTACAAACGGAATCATAAACCTCCATTGACGAGGAGCGCACCATGTTCAAGAAAGAAGGATAAACTTAGAACAACTCTGGTTTGCTTTGCTTTGTTTTGTTTTGGTATCCATTTACAATCTTCTTCTGAGCTCATCAGATTGTGGAAAATTATGCTTTTTTGTTCTTTTTTTTGCAGTAAGTAGACAGCTTTTGAATGGACAACTTTTTCTTGGTACAAAAAAGGGTCTCGAAAAAAGAGGATAGACCCCCTTCAATAATACAGTGGACACGCACAAATTTGTACACTAGAGCTGTCACGAGGAAGAAGAGGGCCTCTTACACAGATCTGAGAGAATATTTATGCTTTATTATTTTCTCAGCCAACAAGAACAACGTATAAAACAACCAACACTGATGCTCTGCAACAGCATATTTTCTGCACACATAATACCAATCGAAATTGATGGCTTTGACAGAATAAGAAACATAGGGTTTTTCTTCTTCTTTTTTTCTACAAAAACTCTTCTGATAGGATTACTAGCTCAGACCGTTTTCAATATAAAAACTTGCATGTAAGGTACAAAAAAGCAAAACCCAGATGGGAATTACTGATATTCCATTGGTTTGGGAACCAAACCTTGTATTTTTTTAAACTCGAGTGATCATATTCTAGTCTAAGATAAGCAGCTCAGGAGGGATAGACAAGGAAGGAGAAGCTGAGTTGGGAAAGAACGGGAAAAGAAAAGGTTTGAACTTCATATCAGAAGATTCTGATACAAAGTCTTTGAATTGAGAGAAAATGAAGAGAAGGGACTGAAAACGGGGTCTTACAAGGTCAAGAAAAGGTCTTACAAGGTCAAGAAAAAAAAAAGAAGATAAACAAAACACGGCAAATTAAAAAAAAAGGTAGCGATAAAAGCTCAGGTAGGATAGCACCAGATTATCAGAAGCTTGGATTCTTCATATTCTTACTCTCGCCTGAAACTTCACCTTCAAGCTCAAGGTCACCTGCACAGAGAAGCTTGCTGTTATGAGCTAGAATTAACCATCTTCTTCACTGAAACTACGACATTATTGAACATTCCCAGGAACAAGCAAACTCATTTCTCAAGAAACTATACAGGGTTAGACAATTTGAGCATGCTCAAAATCTACGAATTTAATACCATCAACTCCTTGTCAGGACAACACCAGAAAAAACTGTACACAAAAGCTTTGACATTCCATACAAAGCAAAGGACTCGTACCTTTCAGAAACTCGTGCCAAGCTTTCATCTTTGGAAACTTTTCTCTCTCTCCCATGCTCAGAGATGATGGAGAGAAGAAGAAGAAGAAGAAGAGAAGAGTGTTACGGGTGTAGTAATGGCGGAGGTATATAAGAAGGTGCGGTTGAGACTTGGGAGGCTGAGTGGGGTCCTCCAAAAGGCCCCAAAAAAGAAGATGAGTAAACCGACTTAACATGCGTCCTATATATGTATTTTTTTTAATTACAGGTTAAAATCTAATTACAGTAATAAACAGATAATAATTTCATTTAATTAATTATTTAAAGTGATTTTTAAAAGAAATTAATTTCAGGTGTGTAGATATGATAATGTCTGCCCGACCGGCTTGTGGGGTTGGGGTAAATCCACAGGCAACATGGGTAAATTTGACATGGTCAACAAAATTTTATATTCATGAAATTTATAAAATTTTAAGTTTAATAAATTACATAATTTAAATAAATTAGCTAATAAATTAATAATTTAGATTAAAACAAATTTAACTTAAACGACACTTGTAAATTGTAAAATATTTAAAATTTTAATTAATCAATATACTTAACATTAGATTAAATTAAAATTTAATTTAATTATAAAAAATTAAAGTAACTATTGCACAAAACTCTCCTCTTTGTGAAAGTATGAGGAGGGTCATAATATATGCAGTATTTCTTTATATTTTTTCAAAGAAAATGTTCTCTTGATTTAAATATACAAGATCTTTAGAAGAGAGGAGTGTAAAATATACTCATTCTGCATTTAGGCAATTAGGAACATTGACTTAGGTCTTAAATAGTAATTTGCAAGAATGATAGCAAAGTACTATTTCCTTCTATTCAAAATAAGTGTCGTTTTAAAGGGATTTTAATTATTCAAAATAAGTGTCGTTTGTGACTTTTTATGCATATTTATGATTTTA
>JANKOE010000206.1:87524792-87543066 GCA_026284465.1 Erythroxylum citrifolium | reverse complement strand
CATTAATGTTAATTGGTATGAAGAATTTTATGAATGTTTCCTTTATTATGATGTTTATTTTTTAATTTATCAATATTGCTTTAATTTGGTAGATAAGTATGTCGATGAATTCCCCTTCAACTATTAATTCTCAAAGTTCAAAAGGAACAAAAAGAAAGTGAAACTATGATGAGGATATTGTGTTAGTTTCTTGCATGGTTGATTTGCATAATATGCAAATGTACAATGCTAATACTGGATTTAAAGCTGGGTATCTCAATGAATTAGAAAGAATGGTAGCAAAAAAGCTTCCTAATTCAAACTTAAAAGCTAAACCTCACATAAAGTCTAGGATTAAGACCTTAAAGAAAGAGTGGAGCATTGTTCATGATATGATAAGGAAAGATACTAGTAGATTTGGACGAGATACCGAAAGGAAGATGGTCACTGCTGAAGATCATGTATAGGATTCTTACATAAGTGTAAGTATTGACCTTTTAACTTGTTTTGAAGTATTTTCTTTAACTACTTTCTTGTCATTTATATAAATTATTGATGTTTTTTTTCATCTTGTCAGAATCACAAAGATGATGCTCAAATTCGAAAGAAAAGCTTTCTTTTCTATAATGAATTGACTGGGATCTATGGAGAAGATCGTGCAACTAGAAATGATGCACAAATTACTGCAAATATTCTTGAAGAAATGAAAAGGTAAGAAGGTGTAGGTGAGTCAAATGAAGGTGGTGAAGATCAACATAAGCATGGTTTGCATGATATAGATGAGCCCTTTACCTAACCTCAAGCATCAAATCTTGAAAGACAAGCTGAAAATATTTCAGAAATGAGGAAAAAAAGGAGAAATGATACAGGAGAAGCAAGCTGTGTAGATAACCTTATTGTTGCTGCCAGGATGTTGAGTGATACCATGAATCAGATTAGAGATAAATTGTGTAAAAATATTGGGACTGAAATGTATATTCAACATAGAGTTGAAAAATTATATAGTGCATTGGTGAGATAGAGGGGCTCACAGATGATGAAAGGGATACTGCTTTAGGCAAAAGTCCTGATCATTCTACACAAATGCTTGTATTTTTCAAATTTTCGCCTTCTCAAATGCTTGGGTGGTGAGGAGGTTTCTTGCCACACATTGAAGGTTATGTTGAAGTTTAAATATTTTGTGTAGTTATTTAAAATAGGGTTGAAACTTAATTTTTGTTCAACTAAATAACTTTTTAGCAATTTAAAACCCTATGTTACATTTATTTTCAATATCATTACGTTGTTATTTTATATTACAATTGCGACTATATAATGAATGCTAACATGAGTCGGACCAGGAAAAATTATCCACTGCAAAATGTTGGACAGTCATAAGATAAGAAGAAAATTAATAATAATAAGGAGTTTAATAATAACAATAATATTAATAATATTAAAATTAGGAAGAAGAAGAAAATTATTAATAATAAGGATAATAATAATAATAATAATTGTTATTATTATTATTAACAGTAAGTAGAAAATTAATAATAAGAAGAAGAAAATTAATAATAATAAGGAAATTAAAAAGAATAAGAATAATAGTAAGTAGAAAATTAATAATAATAATAATTAATAAAAATAAGAATAACAAAATTAGTAAGAATAAGGAATTTAATAATAATAACAAGAAACTCCTTGATGCACCTTCTCTGTCATGCAACTCTCTGATACACCTTCTCTGTCATGATCGTGCTTGTGCACGATCATGCAACTCCTTGATATTTCCTCTATGTCACGATCGTGCTTTTACATGATCGTGCAACTCCCTAATGTACCTTTTCTGTCACGATCGTGCAACTCCCTATTGTTTCCTCTCTGTCACGCACGATCGTGCAATTCCCTGGTGTTTCCTCTTAAATCACCCTATGACTAGCCACCACGCATGAGGGTGACTAATTAAGTCACTAACGTGCATGACTAACATTTAAAAGTTACTCACACCATCTTATTAAAGTGATTACTTATCACCACCATCAGTTGGTGAAGAAGAAGAAAATTAATAAGAAAAATAATAAAATTAATAGTAATAAGAAGAAAATTAATAATAGTAAGGAATTTATAATAATAATAATAATAAATAAATAAATAAAATTAATAATAATAAGAATAATAGTAAGTGGTGTACGTGGGATGCATGAGAAGTTAGGGCTTCTTGGTGTTTTTGAAGAACTTGAGTTTTAGCAAGTAAGTAACATGTTAATTTTCATGAGTTGTACGAATATGAAACAAATATGGTTATTAATTGATATTACATGATCATGAGAATAGTAGTCATTATACATGTGCATCATGGATGAAGAATGAGAATATTGATGTCCTGTTTTTGTGTTTATGATGATTAATATTTCATGAGTTTGAAATAGAAAGATCATTGATAATGGTGTAGGAAAAAAGTGTAGAAATTTAGTAATGAATATATACGTATGTAAATGTTCTGTTTTCGATATTATGATCAGACATAGAGTATGATTTGTTTGTGATTCAAATTGAACTGAAATGGAAGTAGTAATGAAGAGGAAATAATGAAGATATAAGCTAGAAATGATAGACTAAGCAAAAGAGATGAACTAGGATGAAAATAGTGATGAATTGTGTTGGAATATGGTAGATGAGTGTTTTCACTAAACATGCATTTGTATTTTAGCCATATCTTGATCTGTATACATCCAAATGGGATGATTTTTAATTTTGATTAAATTAGAGACATATGGCTACATTTTTCATAAAGAAATCGAATTTGAATTATGTCTTTAAAAGTTTCAAATTTTGACTTGAAATTAAGTACTGGGTGTAGTTGTAGTTTGAGAAAAGTTGGTAGTATTTTGTGTATAACTTGCAGAATACTGAACAAAATTGTATGAACTTGGTGTCGTTAGAAACTTAAGACATATAGGAGCAATTATTTAGAGAATGTTTTGCCTAAATCCTTATTTTTCTGTGTCAAAATGGCCATGCAAATTGATCTGAAAATATGTTTTGGAGAGTAGCTGAATGAAGCTTGAATATTGATCATTAGGTAGTGCACAATCGTGCACAAGCTCATGGCAAATAGGAAGCCTTAGGGAAGTTGCACGATCATGACAAAAGGGAATCATCAAGTAGAGCACGATCGGGCTCATTCAACAGGAAATGCACGATCGTGTGTGCACGATCGTGACAGTGATAATAATAATAATAATAATAATAATAATAATAATAATAATAATAATAATAATAATAATAATAATAATAATAAGGATATTTTGATTTTTTTGTTACTTATTCATTTCTTTTTCCAAGTTTATATTTTCAAACTAAATACTGGAATAGAAATTATTTATCTATTTCATTCCTTAAATTAAACAAATTAATACTCATTCTTTTTTATTCTTATGAATAACTATTCTATTTCATTTCTATTCTATTTCAATATACCAAACAAGCCGTAATAGATTGGTAGATGCTGAACTTCCAATCCCCGTACAAATGACCAAATGCTTACTTTTTCTTTAAAATAGCTTTTGTTGTAGACAAAAATGTTTTTGGATTCTCCAAAAGTTGAACCAAACAGGCTCTACTTCACAAGCTGAGGATTCGCGGATCAAGTTATTGGCATAAACATTTGGGTTATTTCGTGCAGAAGACACATTTTGTCGGTAGAACATCATACTCGTCGTGGGTTTTGAGTTTCATTCGATGTCCATGTCCTGACATTTTGGATCACTCCATGAAACTCTGAGCCTGAGATCCACCAAAACCTAAGCCCATCTTCGAAGTGAAAAATAGCAATTTCACGGGCATATTCCGTTTGTTGACGAACGCTGTGTGAGATTCTGTATCTGTTACTTTGATCACCTTCTAAATAACACAGTCCAATCCTAATTATATTGTTGTAGTCAATACCCATTTTTGCGCTTTGTCGATGGTTGCGCAGAATTGTGCAGGACACGATCTTTTTCTTGCTCAAATGGCCATTTCTTAGGGTATAACTGAAAACTTTCTAGACCCAGATCCATGAAATTAACGTTCTTGTAATATCCACGTCGAATTACCCTCTGGTAAGGACATAGCGTTTCCTTTCTGGTTTCGCAATTGTGTACCTGGATTCGCTTTTTGATTCTTGAAGTGAGTTATGTCTTCTCGAGACGGAATTTTTCCTGATGAAGTTGCACTTCAAATCCTTGCAAGACTGCCTGTGAAGCCCTTATTTAGAGCCAAAGCTGTGTGCAAGCATTGGTACAGATTATCATCAGATAAGTATTTCATTAAACTCTACAACGAATTATCTGCCAAGAACCCGATGGTATTGGTTGACATTTCGGATTCATCAGATGCCAAATCTAACTTGATATGCGTTGATAAGCTAAGGGGCGTTTCTGAGTTCTCTTTAGATTTCTTGAGAGACAGAGTTAAAGTTAGGGCTTCGTGTAACGGTTTGTTGTGTTGTTCAAGTATTCCTGATAAGGGTGTTTATTATGTTTGCAATCCGATGGCTAGAGAGTTTAAGTTATTGCCTAAGAGTAGAGAAAGGCCTGTGACAAGGTTTTATCCTGATGGTGATGCCGCTCTAGTTGCTGTGGCATGCAATTTGTCTATGCAGAAGTTTAATGTTGTGTTGGCTGGTTATCATCGTACTTTTGGCCATAGACCAGATGGAACATTCATATGCTTGGTATTTGATTCAGGTTTGAATGCATGGAGAAAGCTCATTTCATCTCAAAATGAACATTTTACACACATGAATAAAAATCAAGTTGTTTTTGTAAATGGATCACTTCATTGGCTAACTGGTAGTTGTTTGTGTATACTTGCATTAGATTTGGATTTAGATGTTTGGAGGAAGATTTATTTGCCAGAGCAAGTGAGTTATGGAGTTGGGAGTAGGGTTTATTTACTTGAGTTGGATGGTTGCTTGTCTGTTATTCAGATTTCGGATGCATGGATGACAATTTGGGTGATGAGTGATTATCAGAGTGAGCAATGGCATGTGGTTGATAGGGTGAGCTTGAGATGTATCAGGGTAATGGTGCCTGGTATTTTTCCAATAAGTCAGACTGGTGAATATGTTTTCCTGGCAACCCATAGACAGGTTTTGATGTATCATCGAAGGAGTGGAGTTTGGAAGGAGATGTATTCTGTGGAGAACAGCTTTTCACTGCCATTGTGGTTTTCAGCACATTCATTTCGCAGCTCAATCTCTTCCTGTAATTAGGGCATGGCTGGGATTCAATATTCTTCTCATACAAAATTACTTGTTGCAAAGACCGACCCTTGTTTGAACCGTTATGTTGTTCATATTCATTCGGATCTTTGACATGTATTGTGAATGAATACTATGCTAGTCTTTTATTCCCTATTATAAACTAAATAAAGTTGTCCTTGTGAGATATGCGTGGAAGCTATTGCTTATTGTGAGATATGCAACTTTCTACCCTAGCGACCTCTGTGTACAAGGTTCAGATGCATTAACTATGCATCACTTCACAGTGTCACTTGCAATGGGAACAAGGCAATGCTCAGTTATGATCATTTTCGTATCTGGGTTCGTGTAAGAAATTAGATTGCACATCAATTCTTTTACAGACCATTTCCATAAGGATTATATGAGAAATCAGGTTGCGCACCAATTCCTTTACTTAATGTTTCTTGTACTCTAATTACTCAATCTTAAGTCTCGTTGTTTTCACTACCCTTTTCGATAGCCTTCAATGTCTTCAGTTCTTCAATTGTATCTTGAACACCATTTATTTCAGCCAGAACGGGTTTATTCGCAGGCTGCGTAGTTGTTTCTCTCACATTTGTTATTCTAGCAGCCACAGAACCTCTGAGGCAGTTGCTGTAGAGCTGGCGAGGACTTGAGTTTGAGCTCCCAATTTGAAGAGGTTTGAAAGTGATTAACCAAATAAACAAATTGATAAAGGTTAGGCATATTCAGCTCCCTTTGTATCAGTTCTATATATTTGTGTGGATCATGACAATTTTGTCAAACTTATTCAAAAAAGCTGCTGACTATCTCTTGATATTTGTTCTCTCTTATAAGTTGATTAATTTCATTTATCAACTACTTAATCTTCTTGCTAGTGGATCATGAGTAGTTAAGGACCAGTTCTTTGAGTTACCTCCACTCCAGTCAGCCATTTCTGAAGGCTCGACTTTTCACTCATGTGCAAGATTTGTACTTAAAATTCTCAGAGTATGACGGCAAGAGGTCAGAGCTCTATGTCATTTGAACTCCCATGAATGGGAGGGAGTTCACTTTTCCAGTCTCCACCATTACCTGAGGTGTGTTGAAGAGTCAACTTTCTATCAGTATTTTGGCATGAAGATACCAACTCATCAGTGCCAACTGAATCAAATGACAATTGATGTATGAGCCTGTTCCATGATTTGTCACCTTTTCTCGATGAACCACAGAATCTGCCTACCCTTCCCGGTTTCATCACAAGTATGTCTACGCTTGGTTTCAATCACTTTTTTATCTCTATTTTCCAGAATAGAGCAGTAGCAACTCTGAGGTTTTCTGTTCGATCAGAATGTGACTAGAATTCAGAACTAGAATTCAGAACTCTTCAAAGGCTGTAATTGTGATTGTTGATTCACAATCTGCAAGCAACCAGTTAAAGCCAGGCAAACACTACCTTTCACGATATTGTTATGTGGTGAGCAGCTCAAGTCTGGAATTATCTCATTCCTTCCTATGTGACAACTCTGAGTTGAAGCGTAAAACCTTGTTGAGTGGAGACTTTAAACCAGAAAGCCAATGGTTTCTTGTTTGAGAGACCATGTTTAGAGTTCGACTCTACGAGGTATTGGTACTATGTTGTCTTTTAAATGTTTTTTCAAGTTCAATTGACGCTCCATCTTTCTTACAACCTGCGAGTTGTGCCAGGGTTGTTAAAGTTTTATGTGATGGAAAGATGAAAATGCAAGGGAAAGTGGACTGTCTTATAGCAGGCATCAGATAAACATGGCAGCTAAAGGAATTGGAATTCTAATGCAATTCTGCAGAAAATCCATTAGAATTAAACAGATGGAGTTGATGTGCTAAATATCCCTGCCTATCTTATGCTAGGTCTATTTGCAAAGTTCATCCGGAGCTAGGGATGGCATTGGGATCTGAACACGAATTGGTTCGATCTAGTTTAAGTTAGCGGATTTAATTTAATTTTAATTGATCCAAACTAAGCCCTAATTATCTTGTTTTGCATTTCTTTTGAGTTGATTTGAACCGAACCTGTTCAGGTTAGGTATCTAAACCCAACTCAACAAAAAGGTATAGATTTCTTTTAATATGTTTTGTGTTTGAATAAGTTGAAATCAATTTTGTTTATTCAGACTCAGTTGAGTTTGGATTCAAATTCAAGTCTTCAATTTGCTTTTTTTTTTTTTCCCGATCTTGCTCAATCTGATTTGTTACCATCTGTATCTTAGCATATGCAGATGAGATTAGTACAATTGGAATGAGTATGTCTCGGATTGGCAAAAGGCTCGGGTTAAAAGCCCGAGTCTTGGCCCACCGGTTCAAACAGCCTTATTTTCCGTTACAAAATGACATCGTTTTGGACGATTCAAGCAAACTCAAACTCGAGCTCTAATCATGTCTTAGAAGGGTCTCATTAACTCGGTCTATTATCATTATACTTAACATCACTCTTTTCATTCGTCTCTAATATTTATATTAAAATCAAGCTTATATATATAAATCAAAACAGAGGATTGTTTTACAAGTAGTAATCAATCTTTAATGTCTAATTCCGTTTATGAAGATGAAAAAAAAAGTAGAGAATTACTAAACAAAGCCATTGTCAAAGACAGATACAAGTTCTAAAGTCAAAAACACGAGTAAAACAAGTGGTGGTAGTTGGTATGGTTAATCCAAGGGACGGGATTACCATAGTCACGCACCCAAAGCCAAAAAGACACAGACTTTGCTGTACACTGACACAAACAGAGAGTACAAGAGTACAGCCCATATTCGAACAGACAAGAGCTGAAGGAAGGGAACAACGACAACAACGACATCCACCAGCGAAGAGGTTAGCTTGTAAGAATCTGAGAAGTGAGGAATAGCTAAAAGGTTGTTGGGAAAGAACAATTTTGACTTAACCAGAAGAGAAAAGGCCGTAAAAATCTCCTCTTTTCTTTAATGTCTTTCCGGTCAGAGATTCTGAAAAAATTTCACTTTGCCCAGATAGACCCTGAGACAGCCTTTTCTTCTTTTTGCCACTTTTGTCTATTATTATTTATCTGTTCATTTTGTTTTAGTTCTTGTCAATATTTCTTTAGATTGCTCAATTATATATATATATATAGATATATATATAACCACAGTTTAGTCAAGAAAATGGAAATATCAGTGGGCTCTAAAAATCGCATCTTTAGCGCTCTCATGTGGTGGTTTCAGGGCTTTCTGGGCTTTCTTTGTTGCAACTACATCACTCTTTCTCTCTGGAAACTTGGAGCTTTAGTAGTCTAGCCTCAAGGTATGTTCGAATCGTTAGTTATTATGTTCCAAATTGGATTTCTGTTTAAGAAATGGCGGATTGGGACTCCCTCACGTTGGTTCTTGATCTTTACAGCATTCTTGGGATTAGTAAGCAATTGGGGATCGTTTTTTTTTTCTCCTTATTATTGTTCTATCCCAAATGTTTCTTCCAAATTTGGGGTTTGGATCTTCAATGGGTGGTCTCTGAGTAATTACTTCTTATCTTCTCTCATAGTTTTACCTGAAGCCACTAGTGCTCGGATAGAAGTTTGATTCAATTTCTTTGCATGGGTTTCTGTCCTGTTTTCTGGGTTTGATTTCTTTGGTTAGCCCTAACTTTTCAGTCAGTTATGTGGGTCGATTCCCATTTGACCATGATATGGTTCCTTTGCTGCCTAAGTGCATGTACTTTTGCTTCCCTTATTAACATACAACCGATGGTTGCTCCTTGCAGTCTATTTACCTATTTAAGATCCACTTGAGTATATGGCCAAAGTTATTACCTTCACATGTTTGCAGAAATATTTTCTATAGTCATTTGAATGAAACTCTTGAAAGTTAGGAGAGTGTATTGGGTGTTGCAGAGTATTACTCTTAACGCTTATGTTTGTGCCTCTAGGCTACATGTTCCATCATGTTATTTTGTTTCTTCACAATTGGTCAATGCAAACAGTTTTACATATAGTTGAGTGGTTGTGTTTTGGTTGTGTGCTTCATTCATGTGAAATCCTGGAACGATTAACATATATTTCGATGTTTTACCCTCTAATTTCGTGACAAATTTGTACATGTAAATTGTTAACTTTTGGATTTGTATATGTATTGAATATGCTAGTTCTTTTTTTGATCTTTTTGTATTGGATTAATATTTTGAAGTTCTCTTTTTCCCCAATGCAGAGATTGGCTTATTGACTTGAGCATTGAAAGCCTATGATTTTCACATGGCATGAATTGGGCATATTGTGTCTTCCTTAAGATAGTTAGAATTGCTTCTACTCAACTCTCTTTTCACTAAAGTTCCAAAAATAAAGCATAACATGGCCAGAAAAGGCAGTCAACAGAAGAATGGGTTAGATCGCCATTTTCAAAACCACAAAAAGAAGATTTTGGAATCTTCTGGGATGGTTTTTCCTGGTGAACAGCTTCCAGATTGTAGCATACCAGGTAGTCCTGTAGATATTACGAGGAAAACCAGCCATGCTGCTGATGAGAACGGGATCAGACAGAATTTTGGAAAGTTTCAGAGAAAAGAGAAACAGAGGGTAGATGAAATAAATAATCCAAAGAAATGCTTTTCTATGAACACTTCAATTAATGGCAGTAGCCCTTTGACAGACTCATCCAGAATGCAGGGAGAAGTTGGAGCATTTCCTGTCAGTGAAAGGGGTGTTAAATATTCAGATTGTGGATTGGGATACTTGCTTAATCGCTTTCAATTGAAACATATGAAGGAAAATATGAAAATTTCTGGAAGTGAGTTAGTTACAAACTTGAGGCTATCAGCTTTGTCCATGTGGAAGCTGGCAATTGAGTGGCTCGAGAAGCAGAGGCCTTTGCTTGCTGCTCTCTCAACGAAGATCTGTGATGCCCATGATTGTATTAGGCAGAGTATTAAGCAAGCATATCCTGTTATTGTAAAGTGGCTCATACATTTTTGCAACATAATTTTTCTTTTATCAATGGTTTGGCTGGACTGTACCCTAAGAGGCATCAACTCCTTTCTATGCTTGGGGACAACATCCTTTTTCTCGATTATTTGGTGTAGCATTTTGTCAGTAATTGCTATGGTTGGGATGCTCAAGTGTCTTATTGCTTTGGTAAGTGTTGCATCTTTCTGTTTGCTTTTCTAATTCCAAACAAAATAAATGCAAAATAACTAGATCTATATTTTCAGACATATTTCAAAACATTTTGTTCATAGATTACTGACTAGGTTATGTTGTCAAGAGTATTTTTGCACTTGTAAACTTGTATTAAATGTTGATTCACTCAGGCTATAGCTGCATTCGTGGGCGTTTCCATAGGTTTCACCCTTGGCCTTTTGGTAGCTGCAATATCTGGGGCTTCTTTTCTGTGGTTTTGTGGAAGCTTCTGGACAACCTCATTGGTGATTATGATGGGAGGTAATTCCTTTCATGTCTCTTTGGATTGTTTGGCTTCTTTGTCTATGCCTTTGGTAATTTGTTTTGTCATGTCTTCTTGGCTTGTTTGGTCTCTTTGTGGCCTTATTTGTCCTAATACTTCCTTATTTTCATATTAATCAGGGTTGGCATTCATGTTGAAACGTGAACGGCTTGCGCTATTTGTTGTGATGATGTACTCCATTTATTGTTCATGGACATACGTTGGATTTTGGGGCTTACTTTTGGGTTTAAATTTGTCTTTTATCTCTAGTGACATTCTGATATACTGCTTAAAAGATAAGATTAATCAACATAGAAGGTCCAATCAAAGCCCTGAACAATCTGGGGGGATGGAAGGTCAAGAAAGCTTCTTTGGTGGTGAAGCTTTTCAGGATTCATTTTCTGTAAATGGCTCTGGGTTATCAAGAGATCGTAACCCTGGAGTTCCCTCAACCAGTGGGGCTGAATTTGAGTTAACTTCTGAAGACGAAATTGTTAGGTTGTTGAACTGTCCTGATCACTATTCAGTACTGGGTTTACCTCGATACGAGAATGTGGATGTAAATTACTTGAAGAAAGAGTACAGGAAAAAGGTACCAGGCATCAATCCTTTGCTTATTTTGTTACTTAGAAAAATTTTGAGTACTTTTGCTATATAAACCACTGGGACACGTACATTAGCTGTTCGGATTTGTTTAAATAAGTTTCTATATCTCGGGCCTTAATTCTAGATTGCTATAAGATATACTCTTATGAATCCTGATTTTTTTTTTGCATGCTCCTAGCAGTTGTTTCCTTTTTATTTTGGAAAGTATTTTGTGAAAAGCTGAAAATTTCTGCAAATTACCGGTATGGTTTCTTGTTTTGTTTCTAGGCAATGTTGGTTCACCCTGACAAAAACAGTGGCAATGAGAAGGCTGCAGAAGCTTTTAAAAAACTTCATAATGCATATGAGGTGAATGTATTGGTTATCAGTTTGTTGATTGATCTAAATGTTTCTGGCAACACTAATTCTAACTCTGACAACAAAGTGTTGTTTTTGTGATGTTTCTTTAGGTTTTACTTGACTCCTTCAAGCGAAAAACATACGACGATGAGCTAAGGAAGGAAGAACTGCTGAACTATTTCTGCAGGGTTATACTTTCTCTTATTCTATTCTGAGTCCGACTTTACCTTTTAGTTCTACCTATTTCTGTGATAGCATTTTTTTATTAGAAGCTAACTTGCAAAGTGCAAACCGTTCCTGGCCTCTATCTTTTGTCGGTGGTTACTGCTTTCAAGTGATTAGTCTGGTCTGGTGTAAATTCTGATCTCAGTTTTGGTAAATATTTGCAATTGCCGGAGCCGTATCTTACTAAAATGCATATTGTCACTCATTTAGCACATCTCTGTTTGTAATGTGCCTTCAAGTGCTTGTTGACCTGATTATTAGATGATGTTTGTGGAATGGGTCCTACCAACTTGGGACCCTGTTTTCATTTGATTGTCAACGGTTTGTCTTTTCAGCATGTTGTCCCCCATCTTTGCAATGAAACAAAAGGAATCTTGCAGTTTTTGTTGATCGTCACATTTGCTGGCCATTGGGAAATAAAATTAGATTATGTTCCATATGCTGAAATTTTGTGAAGATAGAAAGTATATTTTAGTTCTCTTATTTTCAAAAACAACAATTCTGAAGCTTATTCTATGTTGTGGATGCTCTATTATCTCCAACTTTGGTGTATGCTAGTCTTCATCTTGCTATGTTTTGTGCAGAGTGGAGAGCATAGTTTATTTGCTTCTGGGTTTGGACATTCAAAGGCATCAAATAAGAACCCTTTTGGAGATTCTAGGAAAATAGAATGTAAAAGGTGCAATAATTTTCATGTCTGGGTACATGTGGAGAGATCAAAATCTCGAGCTAGATGGTGCCAGGTTTGTTATCTTCCGGTTTATGTATCAGTTAATCATCTGTAACATTTCTGCATTTCTGACGAGTAGTAGTATTTAGACATAGTTCTTATATTTACTTAATTCTTGGGATTTTTTTGTCAAGGATTGCAAGGATTTTCATCAGGCTAAAGATGGAGATGGATGGGTTGAGCAATCTTCTCAACCTGTCTTTTACGGATTGCTACAGAAGGTACATAGTAATTCGTGCCACTAGGTTGCACTGTTGTGGATATGGGCATCATATGTAGTATCTGGAAATGAGTATTTTCTCGACATTTTGCAGTATTATCGGTGTCTCGTTAACTTGTGAAATTATTTATGCAGGTTGTTGCTCCTTGTGCATATGTATGTGCTGATAGTAAGATCTATGATGCTACCCAGTGGTATATATGTCAGGTAGTGCTATTTACTTCCAGCAACATCCATCGGACAGTACTTTGAAGATACGTGTCTTGTCTAACAAATCTACTCACTACGGGATTCAAGTCAGAATGTTTTCTCTTTTTATGTTTCCACACACAAGCACTCAAACCTTCCCAATTCTTTATTGATCTTCGTAAGTTCTAAGGATATTAAACAAAAGAAGGATATGTTAGCAATTGGTGTTTGAGAAGAATGAATCATCTACCTGAAAGTCTAAATGATTTTGTAGGCAGTTGCACTACAAGAATTTTCCATAACATTCGATCTGAAGGTTAAAACTATGTCGAAGCTAAGATATGGCACCATGATTCTTACATTTTTGTTGCCGTTGTGTTTTGTTTTCATCTGTACATTAATTAAACTGATTCTCGATATCTTTGTGACAATCACGAGATGGTTGTAAGTTCTGGTGGTAATGCAAATGCTTGTAAGTTCTGGTGATATCTCCTTAGAGAGATATCAGTTCCCCTGAAACATCTGATGAATTTGCACTTTAAAGATGATATTTGATGGATAGTTGTGCTTGTTCATATGTGCATGTTTCAGGTAAAGATTGTTTTTCTCTCTTGTTTTGGAATTAGTGTTTATTGTACACATTATTGAATTTTGGTGCAGGGAATGAGATGTCCAGCCAACACCCACAAGCCAAGTTTTCATGTGAACACTGGTGTTACCTCCAAGCACAATACTGGCAAGGGGTCAGCAAGTTCCAGCCAACGAAACGCAGGGATGCCAGAAGAATCCATGACAGAAGAAGAGTTCTTCAAGTGGTTGCAGAATGCGATGCAAGCTGGTGTCTTTGACAATTTCGCTGCCAGCACTTCCGCTGAGGGCCCATCTGCCAAGGCTGGAAATGGTCCCAAGAGCAGTGGTGGTGGAAATGGTGGAGGGAATAAGAGGAAGAAAAAGGGAAAGAAGCAATGGTAAAAGTCGGAATTCTTCATTTACTGGGAAATTCGTAGTATAAACCGAGCCTTGTAAGCAGTTTGCGACTCGAACAAAGAAAATGGTGCATACAGGCTTCGATGAGAGGCATTTTAATCGTCTTGAACAGAGATTTAAGGTCTCAGATAAAAAAATAGTTCCTGGAATCTGTTGTCTTATATACTGGCTTGTGTTAAAAGTTCCTCAAGCCTGCATAGAGAAGAAAGAGTTGTATAGTATCCTGCTTTTGTAGTTCATTCTCCCTGCCAAGTAGAGGTGGAGCATCAAACTAAGAAAACTAGATTAACCTAAACTATAGCAATGTAATATCTCAGTTCTCAAGTCTGAATTCGATCAAACTTACTCCATGTCGGTAAAACCGGGTTTAGCCCAGTTTCGATCGAGGTCTTTCCCAGCCTGATTTGGCTAGATGATTACCAATGCAAAGAGGTGTACTCTTGCCCAAATCAAGATTGAAAAGGACGTCTGAACCACTGAAACTAACGCAAGAAATGCATGTTGAACCTGTATATCAATCCTATACAACCAAAATCTGATTGAATTTAAACTAAAAGTTACATTTTGATCAAATTGGTGTTGCTGAACTTGAATGCGAATTCAATTTAAAATTTAATAAAAATTAATTATCTACCCCTTGCCTGTGCATATATACATGTGGCTTGACCTTTTGACAGTCTCTAGCAAAATAAAACGATGAAGATACTTCTCCATAGCTCTGCAACTTATCCACTTTCGACACACGCCATTGACAATGGGTTTAACGTCAGCAGAAGCTCATCCTATAATTTCCCCGGCGGGTTTCCTTCTTCTTTGTCTTTTAGCTGTCGGAAGCTATCGTTTAGATTAAGGAAACAAGTTCTTGTTTGCGCGAAGAAGAACAAGAACAAAAACGATTCTCACAACTTCGTACCCAAACAAGATGAGGCCACTGGCTTTTTCCCTGAAGCGGTGTTGCTTAAAGAGGTTAACTTTACTATTTCCCGTGTTTTGTTCTTCGTTATCTTCTCTTGCTTGTCGACCTGTTCGCGTTTCTTGGTCGAAATTTTCAGGGTTTTAGTGGGATTTTATAGTTTTTTGGTTTGAAATTTTTGTTATGCATAGGAAGTGTGTACCTGCAAAGCTTGGTCTTTTACATTTTTGTTGAAGTGATATTTCAGTTGAAGGGATTGTTAGCTAATCGTAATGATTAAAGTTTAGGATTTTCTTTGTGCGATTAACTTTTGCTTTTGCATTTGTGTTTGGTCATTTCTGTATTAAGTTTGCAATTTGATTTTGGGTTGTTGGATTTCTTTCGAATCACAGAAGAAAGTCCAAGAAGATGGTAGCCTCCTCCCTGACTTCGCTGACGCAGAAGAACGTGAGTGATCTAACTTGCAATTGCTTCGTTTGATTGTTTGGTTATCTGTTGTAAATTTTTGTTTTGAGGCTGAAGTGTTACGATTTGTCAATTTACAGAAAAGCTCTATGAGGCTCTCAACCTTGAGATGGAGAGTCAGTTGAAAGTAGGCCAAAGTAAGTACCTTTACTGCAACCTTTTCTCATTTCTCCATTGCCACTGGCCCGAGAGAGATCCCAAAATGAAACACACACATAGATGCACAGGCACAAAGGAATTCCTCTGAGGCATCAGTTTTTAGCTAGCTGTGATTGACTATCTGAACTGAAGTTACTATGTTGGTTTGTAACCCCGCTGGCTTTGTATTTTCAGTGCGTCATTACGAAGTGGTTTATCTAATCCATGAGAAGCACGCGGAAGAGGTTAGCAGTGTGAATGAGAAAGTTCAAGGTGATTCTTTGCCTTCAGAATATCTAATATATGGCTAGCTGATTTGAGTTCCAAAGTATTGTGCAGACGTAGTGCTTCTCTTTAGATTGACATGGAATCTTCCTGTACTTTGTTGCCCCGTATGAAAACGATTTGAGTTGCCTCATGTCCATGATGTGACTTGACTGCCTCGATATTGGTTGTACACTTACCTTGCTCTGCTCTGCCTCCCGTAACTTGGGAGCTTTGGAGAGAAATTGAAACATTCAGCATGGCATCATTTGTGATTTTGTTACACAGCACCCACAGAATATATTTCTTTTTAGGCAATGACACATGGTTCTCATGATTCTATACTAGTTTCAACAAAGTCTGAATGTTTTTGAAGCTTCTGTCTTCGATTTCCAGGTTGTTATTGTATGGCTTTGCCGAATGCGTTAGACAGTTGCTTGAAAATAAACAAAATGATCTCATCTTCGTATATTTTTCTTGAAACCTGTCGTTGATAGTGGAGGACGGAGTCTACAGTTTCTTATACCTGATAAACAGTTTCTGCACAGATTTTTTAAGGGAGAAGAAAGGCAAGGTATGGAGATTCAGTGATTGGGGTATGCGAAGACTAGCTTACAAGATACAAAAGGCCAAAAATGCGCACTACATTTTGATGAACTTTGAGTTGGAAGCCAAATGGATCAATGAATTCAAGAATATGCTCGACAAAGACGAAAGAGTCATACGGCACCTTGTAATAAAGAGGGACAAAGCAATAACAGAAGATTGTCCACCGCCACCCGAGTACCACACTTTGCGAGCAGGTGCGGATGATTACAATGATGATGATGATTTTGACTATGATGAAGATGATGAAGTTTACGACGATTGGGATGGCGAGGAAGAGGAAGGAGTCAATGATGAACAACCGGAGGATGGTGTAATTTTCGTCGGCAGTGATGAATATGAAGATAGCAGTAAGGATAAGAATAACCGTTTTGCTGGTGTAAGAAACACTTGAAGAAAGAAAGTTATGCATATGTTAAAAATAGGTAACTAGGTTGTTTCATCTTTTGCTCGTTTGGGGTTGAGAAAATACTCAGTAAAGGTTCAATTTACTGTGTTGTTGTGCATTATCCTTTGGCATGCATGGACTTGAAGGTTAACATTCAATATCCTAATCCCCACAACAACAAAAGGGAGACTCCACAAAGTTTCTTCCTTTCATCAGTTGATTGTAACTGACAGTGCAATGTGTAATTTGCCTAATGCTGTAGGAGAAGTGTGTAAAGATTGAAAATTTATACCATGTCTGTAGCATTAGGCGGGTTCTTCTAGTTTGAGTTCATCAGATTTGGATAAGCATATTAGTTCTCTGACTTTCAAGTATACTAAAAGAGTCTAATCATATATGTTAGATTGAGTTTAAGTTTGTTTTACTCCAATCAAGTTCCAATAAGTTTTAATTTATTAAAAATTCAAATATAATTAAGCTTCAGTTGTATATAATAATGTTTTCCAAGCTAGACCAGAAGTTAAACTGATGAAATAAAAAATTTAATGAGTATTAGACTGATATAATATCGAAGTTAAATATGATTAAAAAATTATCCTTATCTATAAAAAATTTAAAATTTAATTAAAAAATTATTAAATAAAAATTAATTCGTTTATTTTAGTCTATAAAAATTGACTGATAAATTGAAAAATTAATTGATTTTTAATAATAAAAATTATTAAATTAAATCAAACTAAAAAGTTAAAAATTAAACTGAAAAATTAGGTGACTGAAAATTTTTCACTTTAAAAATATTAATATATATTTCATTCCAATCAAATTGAACACATTGAAGCCCAAAGGTTTGGATTGAAGCCCAAATTATAGCCTAAACTCGTACTTATTTTGTGTTTGGCCCAACAATTTTAGATCGGTTTTGAGTTTAGACTCTATTGTTCTAAACTAAGTATTTATGAGATTGTTTCATTACTTTCTCTTTTTTTTTATTTAAAAAGGAGAATACATTAATCGTAAGTAACTAGTCGGAGAAATGATACCCCCACAATACCTTCTAGTAGAATAGACAGGTAACCCATAGGCGGGTTCCAAAATTTGTAGATACCAAGTGCAAGAGAAATGGCATGGTTGGCTAACCAATCCGTAGCCTAATTACCCTGTCTTTAGACATGCTTTACTTTTACAATCCAGTCTCTAGCTATTAAGTTTTGAATCCCCAATATTAGGGAGTTAAACCGGATGGACTGGATCGCAGGTGACGATACAATGCATTGTTCTGAATTTTGTTTCGTACTGGCTCGTACCGGCCGTGTACCGGTACCGGTACGGGGGTAAGTTGTATCGGTGATAAATACCGGTCGGTACCGGCCAATTTCGTTCGTACCGGCCGGTATTCAAAATACCGGTCAAATACCGGCCGGTACCGAAAATTTTAAAAATTGGGGGACTTTTTTGTAAAATTTTCAAAAATTTTCAAAATTTCCCTCCTTCCCTCCTACCTCTCCTTCCCCCCCTTTTTTTCAAAGTTTTTAAAATAATAATAAATATTTTATTACTAATAATAATTATCAATTAAATAAAACTTAAAAATA
>JANKOE010000206.1:87510322-87524692 GCA_026284465.1 Erythroxylum citrifolium | reverse complement strand
CTGTATAATATATCAATATGGACTATTTTGCAATTTTTAAAAAATTTAGGGACTATTTTATAAATTTAAAAAATATCCCGAAATGGTACCCAATACCGACCGGTACCGGTACAGTTCCGTTCTAGAGCTCAATCCGGTACAACGTCCAGTACGATATTCAGAACATTGATACAATGGCGGTAATTATCAATGAGTCCACTTCTGGTTCGACTCGCCGTGTCTAAATTACCAGGCTAGTTGTGGTCCGGTGAACACCCGCCATAATTCCGCTGAAATCGTTAATTTCTTTTTTTATTCCTCATAGTTTCTGCATGTAAACTATTCATTATTGAGCCTGACACTTGTTCAGACAAGAGGACAACCTATGTCTGTCTATATAAGATTTGAATCGCGTGAAAGACTTCGCAGTTCGCACCAACTTCACAAACTATGGCAATTCGCTACACATCTCCTGCTCCTTCCAGGGCCACCATTTTTGCCTCTCTACTCCTCCTTGTACTAGTTCATTCTTCATCTTCGGCCACTGACAATGGGAAGAGCACAAACACAAACAGAAACACCAAAGTTCCAAGCTCTGACCTCGATCTTCTCGAGTTTCCATTGAACTTGGAGTACTTTGAGGCTGAGTTTTTCTTGCATGGTTCCTTGGGTTATGGCTTGGATGTTGCTGCTCCAAATCTAACAGGTGGTGGTCCATCTCCCGTTGGAGCTAGGCAGGCTTCTCTTGAGCCTCTTGTTAAGGATGTCATCGAGCAATTCGCTTGGCAAGAAGTTGGACACTTGAGGTTTGAACTCTCACACACAATCATATGAACTGGTTTCATGCTCCATAGGTTTCTGTAATGTGAATGCTGTGTGTTTCAGGGCGATCAAGAACACAGTAAAGGGATTTCCTCGGCCATTGTTGAACTTGAGTTCAGAATCATTTGCAACTGCTATGAACATGGCGTTTGGGAAGATATTATCTCCACCTTTTGACCCTTACGCCTCTGGACTCCATTACCTAATCGCCTCTTATCTCATTCCTTACGTTGGTCTCACAGGATATGTGGGAGCAAATCCTAGACTCAACGGTGCTGTTTCCAAAAGGGTATGTAAGAAAGACATCATCATACGTCACTCTATTCTAATATATCTGGAACCAGGTTTACATTTCTGTGTTTTCACAGCTTGTAGCAGGTCTCCTAGCAGTAGAATCGGGCCAAGATGCAGTGATTCGAACATTGCTGTACCAGAGAGCAATGAAGAAGGTGTACCCTTATGGAATAACAGTGGCAGAGTTCACAAATCGCGTATCTGATATGAGGAACAACCTTGGAGACGCAGGTGTGACAGATGAAGGGCTTATAGTTTCCAGAGAAAGAGGTGCAGAGAGGAAAACAGCAGGCAATATTCTTGCTGGAGACCAGGACTCAGTAGGGTACGCGAGAACAGCTAAGCAGATATTGAGGATTGTTTATGGAAGTGGCGATGAACATGTTCCTGGTGGCTTCTATCCAAAGGGAGCTAATGGTCGTATAGCTGCATCTTACTATGTGCCCAAGTGACCGTTATTAGTTGCTTTCCTCTTCCAAGTTTGGTTTGTAGCAGAAATAATGCATGTTAGTTAGCTAGTGACGAGTTGTTTCTTGTTTCGATGAGCATAATGTAGTTGTTTCTTGTTTCAATAAGAATCTGCAACTAGCTGCATTTCTGAATTTCTGCAAGCTCCCAGAAACATCAATTTAGTAACAATGAATGTGATTCGAGTTACATAAGGTAGAACTAAGAAGTACAATATGTTATCGTGAAAGTTCAAAGGTATAATACTCCTATCCCATTAGCTTCAAGTTGCAGAAAAAAAAGAACACAGAATAGTTCTTAAATCCCAGAACATGGAAGTGTAGGGTTTTGAGAGAGCCTCGGGATAAATTGGATAGGATTTAAATGAGCCCATATACAATTAAGATATCACATTTCAACCCAAAATTTTAAAGCATTGAGTTAGGAGCCCTATTTTTGTATATAATTCACTTTATTAGTATCTCTTTCCAATGTAGAATGACTCCACTTGTGAATTTCACATACCTTTCCCTCACAAGTGGATCTATCCATATTTGAGTTATTGTAAACCAAATTCATGAATTTCTATTCATCAGGCTTCGCCAACCTAACTCTGATACTAATGTAGGTTTTTGAAAGAGTCTGGGAAGAAATTGGATCGGATGCCAATGAGTCCATATATAACTAGAACATCATATCTCAACCTAAAACTTTAAGACATTGAGTTATGAACCCTATTTTTATATACAATTCACTTTGTCTATATGTCTCTTTTCGACGTGGATAACTCCACTTGTAAATTTCCAATAAGAAATTCATGTACTAGCATCATTAATCCCCAAATCTGTCAACATTACACGTTTCTTACAGCTACTTGCTTGGAGACACTGGTTGCCACTCCAATAATACACAATTAACAAAAATTACGTGCAACTGATAAGGTGGAACATGTTGGATTTGCATACGACAGTTGCCGGAAGAAACTGAGAATGGTCAGTTTGAAATTTTGCAGGACTAGCATTTCATATCTCCTAGTTCTTAGCAAAAGGCTAAACCATGCAATTCTTCTGCTTCAGTCAGCTACCATTTCTGTCTTGAGCAAAGCTAGTAAGCAATTTGGATGGCGAGAAGTAGACACTTGATAGGTTCCATCATGAGAAAGAAGCTCGGGAAACGAGTCTGTCTGAAGATCTTATCACTATGATCATCTCAAATGCTTTTGTCTTGATGACTCTTTACTTCCATTGTAACAGTTGAATTAAGCTCTAAATGCTACAATGCTATCCCACCTGAGTTCAGTACAACTTCCTCATTGCTTGATGTCATAGCATCAACCCTACTTCATTCTTGAAGAGTAGCAAAGAATTATAAGTGTCAGATTCTAAATAAACAAATTCAAACTTGAAAAGAGAAATCTTTTCTGGTTCTCGAAGAATGAGGGATAAAAGGATTCATGGAGAAAGGTTTCTTTGTTTCAGAAGAGTCCAAAAACAGCATGTCAGAGAGGATAGATACGGGTGCGCAGGACAACATTATTGGCCCTGTAATCCCTGGGGACCATTTTTTTGTTACAGCAGAAAGAAAAACTTGGCAGAAACTGCAAAATGTTCCAGAGAAGAATTTCTGCTCTGATGGTCATCCACGGCTGAAATCTTGTCTTCTTCACAAATGCCTAGAAGTTCATGAAAATAATGCTGATTCTCGAACGGCGCTCTGTCGTCCTTTTATCCAGGCGTTCAGTCCTCCATTTTTTGCTTATCCTGTGTGTACGGTCATGCAAGTGCTACTTTGTTTTAAAACATCATGCAAAATATATTACTGCATTTGACTCCTGATGATGAATTGTTCACAGGGTGCAAGGCTTCTAATGTCATTCGCAGACACCAAACAATGTCACACATGTCACAAGGAACAAATCCAAAGAAACAGAAAACATGTCAACTAATTAAGTAAGAGGAAAGGAACTAGCAAGCATACTAGAAATTGAAAGAAAAAAACGAGACCTATATACATGATATTATATCTTCACCTGCATGGGTGGTGTGTACAATTCGAGAAACCAGTTACTGATTCTTCTGAAATGACCAGATTCAAGACATTGAACTAAATTAGTCACGAAGGCCTATTGATAAACAGTAATAGTTCTTGATCCAACTTTTGATCAATGTCAAAAAAGCAGCCTTTAGGTCACCTTGGATAACCAGATCCTGAGGAATGTATAGCTGGTGAACATCTTGTCAAGCATCTGATAATGGAAATAGTTCACCCAGTTGTCCTCTGTAACTTATCTCAAAGTTCAAGCATGCACAAATTGATGGAGCACAACATGACACTCCCAATAAGGGATATTGCATGACATGTCCAATTTTTTTTATGTTACTTCCCATGAATTGTCAAATTCCTTCCATCTCATCCGTTACTGATAATATTATCCAGAATGCGAATTGGCCCCAAATGACCTAAGCTGTTAAAGAAGCCTCGAACCAACACATCCCATGTAGCTCTATTGGGGAAGATATTTACATTAAGCATTTTATCTAGGTACAAGATGGCTTCTTCTATCCCAATGCAATTACTGACACCCCATATAAGATCTGTGTACGTAATAATGTCCGGAGACCACTCGCCTCCAGCACTTAATATATCTACAAGCTGGATGGCAGCCTGAACCTTGCCCTGCCTACAGTAGGCATATATTACAGTGTTATATGTGACATTGTCAGGCTTTACACCTTTTACTAGCATCTTCCCAACAAGCTGAAAAGCCTCCCCAAACATTCTGGCATGAGATAATCCTGACAAGACAGTGTTGTAACTCACTGAATTAAGTTCAATCTTCTTCTCATCCATCTCCTTCACAAGCTTAAGAGCTTCTTTTATTTTGTTTGTTTTGGAAAAGCCATTCAGCAGTTCATTATAGGTCATCACATTTGGAGAACACCTGTATTTACTCATTTGATCAAGCATTTTCACAGCCCAATCTACTCTTCCACAATCACATAAACCTTTAATAAATATATTGAAAGTGACTGAATTTGGCGAACAGTTCCCAGCTGCCATGTTGTCTAAAAGAGAATGAGCTTGATTGAATAAGCCAGTCCTGCAAAGAACATCCACCATACACGTATAGACAACCACATTAGGACGGCAACCGCTTGAGATCATCCTATTCCAGGTTTCGGAGGCCCCTATTAAGTTACCAGCTTTTGCAAAGCCATCTATCAGGGAACTATAAGTAGTGACATTCGGGAAGCAGCCATTTCTCTCCATATCAAAGGAGAAAGATACACCTTCCTCCATTTTGCCATGTGAGCAAAGACCATGTATTAACACGTTATATGCAATAACATTGGGCTGAGATCCTTCTCGAATCATTTGATCCCATAAATCAAGTGCTTCATACAACCTACCTTCAACGAAGTAGCCCTTTATTAAGGAAGTATAGGTCTGAACATTGGGGATACAACATCTTAAAATCATCTTCGCCAAAATAGCAAGAGCTAAGTCCACATTTCCCATATCAGATAAAGCATTGACAAATATTGAGTAAGTAATAACATTGGGTTCCATTCTTTCATCCTCCATCTGTCCTAACAACTCAAAGGCCTCCTTCATTCTACGTTCTCTACAAAACCCATCTATCAGAGCATTATAAATAGAAACAGTCATCCGAAATTTCTTGGCAAGCTCCCTCGCCTCATCCACGTTACCTATCTTACACATAGAAGATACAACAGTTGTATAGCTAACAACGTCAGGATCACAACTTTTATTCGACATTTCAACTAGTAACTTGCATGCCCCATCCACTCTATTATTGTTACACAATGCCTTCAAAAGAATGTTATACGTAAAAACATTAGGTTCTATACCATCTCTCTTCATGTTGCTGTACAATGAATTGATAATCTGAAACCTATTCTCACCAAGCAATGCATCAAAGAGATGATTGTAAATCTTAACAGTTGGCTTGCACCCAAATTCCCCAATCCTATAAAACATTTTCAGTGCTTGCTCAGCCAAACCCACCCGCCGAAAAGTATTTATAACAGCTACAAACAATTCCTCACTACAGCTAATCCCTTCCAGTTTCATCTGCTGTAAAAGGTATTGGACACTATCAACTTCACATTCCTGACCAAGTCTCATGATCATGGTTTGGTATGTCAATGGAGTATGAACAAAAACCATAGAATTAGCTATTGATTTAAAGTAATCTAGTGCTTGTACAATGTTGGGTTCATTCTTTAACCTCCTTAGAACATCAGATTCTTCAAAAGATCCAAGCTTTGACTCATCTAGGGGTTTTTTGTTCGAACTCAGAATTGGGTTTGAGCTCAAAACAAAAGGGATTGCAGGTTTTTGAACTTTTAACAACAAAGAACATCCTTCTTTCAAATACATTTCAGAACAAGTAAACCTTAAGTTCAATACGCAATCAAGCAGCTTATTGACACACAGCACAAGAATGATCAAAACCTAAACAACCTATCAAGTTATAGGAAAAGTTTCAAACCTCAGCTTAAACCAGACACAAAGGCAGCAGAAAAACCCGAGCATTCCGAGTATTGAGTGAAGACCACTTAGCGTAGGAAGAAACAGTCGTCACAGGATGTCGTTTAATGTAGGGGAGAAACTATAAATCTGAAATAAAACGAGGGGCTTAAAGTAAATATAATAATTAAGGGGACATCATAACAATTCATATAAAGATTTACATCTCTGAGGACAAGGAGTCAAAAGTAGTAGAGTTCTACAGTCGCTAGTTACTAGGTAGCCGCAAATCAAGGTTCGTGTACTTCGATTTTTTTTTTGTTTTCCAATTAATTTTACTTGTTTTGAATTTTCGAATCCTGATCTTACCTTTTGCGAAGCTTTTTGTTTCTAGTTGTAGTTATTACTGGTTTTTACATACTCTGTGGATCTATTAACAAAGATGGAGTCTTGACTGCTCTCTGAATCTGATTACTTCGTTCGGTTTCATATGTCTTCCAATTCAATTTTTTCTTCGACTTTCACTGTAAACAATAGGATTAGAGCAAGCCCAGATCACAATTTTCAGTTTTTCTTCCTTTTTGTCACATTTTGCAACAATTGATTGATTTTCGAATAAACATTTGGTTTTCAATGAAGAAATTAGGGTTATGATTTTGATTTTGCGTGTTTTATGACTCCTAAGATTAGAAGGAATGGCTGGGCAGACAGAGTCGAGTGCTTATGATAAGAGATCAAGTGAAGCCACCAATGATCTGCAAACATTCAATGCTGAAAATCTGCAGAGCAACATGAAAGTTATATATTACAGGTTTGTTCAACAGTTGGGAAAGACTTAAGAGTAGAGCATCTGGAATAATTTGGACAGTTTTCGAATTTAAGTATGTCCCGTATAAGTTTAACTTCTCGTGCTGGTCTTTCAAAAAGAATCTTATCAGTTATCTATAGATGATGAATGTGTTTCAGTATGAGACTGTAATGCAATCAAAAAGGATGCAACTTTATCAGAATCATTAAATTGTTAAAAACAAATGATTTCAAACTTGATTTAGAACAAGCATTGCCCTCAATTGATAAGGTGTTTGATTCGATGTGGAGTACATGAGACTGAGTTGTTTTTTCTATGTAGCCGGACATTTCTATCCCTTGTCGCCGGAGTAATAGCCGGAATTATGGGATTCACTGGCCTGTCTGGATTTATCTTATATTTCCTTATCATGGCAATCACTTCGATCGGACTTGTAGCTAAGGCGAAGTTTTCTATCCAGTCTTATTTCGACTCGTGGAATCAAGTTGTACTTGATGGCTTTTTGGGTGGACTCATGGTATGTGTTTTCTTCTTTCTGGTTATTTTTGGTTTTTCAATCTATTTGTTTGGCCTTCTTTATTGTGATGTTCTTTGGCATTTTAAGTTCCTACACCTTGAGAAACAAAGTCTCCTACTTTCTTAATTTGTCCTCCAACATGGTGGGAAGTAAGGTAGAGACACTCTGAAACTGTTTGCATTGAGTAACTATTGATCATGCTTTACCATTGTAACATTAAAGATTGAGCTCACACCTCTTAAAGGGTATATGAGAGCCAATCTTACTGTGAATCGAAGGCTTTCTATAGCACTGCTGACTCTTCGTTCCAATTTATATCAAACATTGCATTAACATGTCTCTTCATTCCAATTTATATCAAACACAGTGTTAACACTTCTACTCTGATTTCGCAGTCGTTCGTGCTATTCTGGACGTATCCTTTCCCGAATCGAGATACTTCATAGTTATCAATGTTTTGCATTCAGTCACTAGATTAATAGTCAAATCATTCACTTTATGAGGTCGCAGAATAAAGTATTACATTTTGGCTTTACCTTTTAATTTCCTTGACATAAATAGATTTGCATATGATATTGTGCACATTTTCTGATGAGGTATCTACTACACCTGCAAATGGAAGGAAAGCTCTGCTGCTGACAATTAAAGCTACATGCCTCTACTAAGTTGCATTCGGGGAAATCTGAGTCACTCCTTTTGATGCTTTTTGGTATGATTGTAACCATCAGAACACAATTATAAAGGTTCCTGAAACTTGGTTTCAGTTTATCCACAAGAGTTGTTTAGAGGTGGGAAAGGTTTAGTTTGTAAACATTGCGTGAAATATTCCTAGTGCTCAGACGAATTTGTTCATGGATTTCAGCTATTAAATTGCAGAATCTCAACTTATTGATCGATGCTACAGATGTACGAGTACATGTAATAGAGAATTGCGTATTTGATTTCAATTTGCTACATGGGAAGAAGAAATGAAATAATGAGAGAGAAGATGACCTATATCGTGGCATTATCCTTTCAACTCTTCACCTATACAAATGCATGACACAAAATTTCACTGACCCACCGAGGAACTTTCGGGTAAATCCTCTGTACAGGTTCGAGTCTGCAATCTAGGCAAAAACAATGACACCTTCCATGTCTTTCACTGAACTTGCGGATATATCACGCCTGTGAATTTGAAGTACATTAGTCAATTTGCACATTTCTATAATCATCTGTGTCATGGATAACACAATGTTTATATGCCACAATGACCGATTAGTTTAGATAGTAAAACTTACCAGCAGTTGAGGGACTTTTAAGAACACAAAAGAAACCGAGTATAGAAGAACTGAAATCACTGCGGCCGTAATTACGTTGTGAGTAAGGCGCTTATCTTCTTTACTGGGTAAGAATGCTATTTTCAATGTATTTGTCAACTCGAAAAGTCTGTAAGAGACCTAAACAAGGGGAGAAAGAGTCTTTATTATTGTAGAACTATCTAATGAGATCAAATTGATCGATTGTATACTTACTGCAACATAGATAGAAGTCATTAGCATGAAGTTTAACATAGGGTAGTCTGGGATAAGTGATAGCAAGAGTTTTGGTTGCCCATCTGGAATGCCTGATCTGCAAGTGCATTGCAAGTGAATTAGGAAGCAGCATGGGTAGGTCCATATGACTAACAATGTGAGTGCATATCGACATCAATTCTGAACTAGAAAAAGTTTTACAGGAATTCTTCACCGTACCTTAACCATATATGTATCTGTGAAATGTATGTCTCCAGTGTTACTTTTCCAAGCCATCTAGTCCACACAAACAACAATGCCACATTAGGGAGGAATATATCCAAATTCACTAGACAACAGTCAATTTTTTCTGATGATACCACAGTAGATGGCCAGGCGGGAGAAATCAGAAAGAATCAACCATGAAGTGACTTACGCAAAAAGAGTCAAAGTGTAGCTGCGGAAGTATTGAGTGACATTCCTCAAACATATATATACACTAATAAACAAGAAAAGAAAGAGACTAATGTTAAAATCAAAACAAGAAGAAAGGAAATAGGATAAGGAAGAAGAGTAATTATAGCATACGTAATTGGAATCCATGAGGTATAAGGATGGTATTTGTTGTAGGTAATCTTGTCCAGCTTGTAGATGTGTTCATACCACAAATATCCCACCTAGGTATCACAAGAATGGTCAGCAGAGGTAGTATAGTAACATCAGCTCGACAAGAACACTATCCCAATATATTCATAATACCACTATGGCTGTAGATGCTACAGCAGTTTTAATAGTTATCCTCTGCTTCACTTCAGTTTCTTCCAGTTTCTCCATCCACCTCTCCACCTACGGTAGCAAATGCAAATTATTTATCTAAATAGAAAAGCGTTTCTTCCAACTATGTGGATGGAATGTTAATGTCATGGAACTTACTGTTGGATGATAGTAAGCATATATCATCCCAACGATCCAGATATAGCGATCAAGGCCTGAACGAAAATGCCACTCATGCAAGCGAGGAAAATCTGGTTTTGCAGGGTCAGTGTAACCTGCAAGGTTTTGAGGGAGAATGAGTACAACCACGATGGGCTTAGCAAAACAATTAATTTTTGGCATACACACCAAGAAGGAAAGTGAATGGACTCCAAATCAGTTCGAAGACTCCAGGAACCTCCCACATTAGAATTACCACCAAGAAGCAGGCAACAATTTTCACAGCGATTACCGACCCTATCTCATTGTACTTGTTCAAAATACCAAGTGCCCCATAAACCATAAGAGTGAAAAGCGTGTGCATCGGACAAATGTAGTACAGCATATAACTGTTGTTAAGCACGACGCAGCAGAACAGCACCAAGAAATTAAGCCGCCACATCATCTGATCAACAACAAATTCTTACAGCTTGAAACTACCCAATTATTGACAACATTTGAAGAAAAAGTCTTTTTAAGTCTTCAAGGAAGAGCATACCTGTGCAAACCTTGAAAGACTGAAATCTTTGCGAATATAATAATATGAGAAATTCCCAAATCCAGTCATCCATACATATGCAGCAATAAATAACCTAATAGCATTGTAGATTTCTGTTGCAGCAAAGTAATGGTACATCAAAAACAATACCTGTAAGATGGAAGAAAAATAAGTGAGACTAACAACAATAACATGCCAGTAGAAATGAACTGAACTCATAGGTGAACAAGCCCATACAGATAGAGAGTTTCAAGAAATCTATTATCTTTTAATACTTGATTTGAAACTGGTTTACGAACTTAAAAAGGACACAGGAAGTTGAGAAGTGGTGAAAATTGCACCTAGTGATGCATAAAACCAACCCAAATTTGTTTTTCTTTCCAAAACCTCCAAAATTATCTTCATGAGATACTTCCATACTAAATTTTGGAAGAGTAACAAACCTGCATCCAGCCTTTCCACTCCTCAGTTTGATGCCTATTTAAATAAAGGATTGATTTCCCTGAGAATGGTGATCGATCATGGTGTATCTTGAAAGAGGTTACAGCTGAAACTATGATGAGAAGGAAGTAGAGAAACAAAAAGAGATCCCGGTTATAGGTCTGCACAGATAGATAATGGCATGAAGTTAGAAGCAAATCAGGAATATAAGTTCCAATAATATATTTGAAGGCATGTCAGCTCATTCTTCTCCGACACACTTGGCACGATACATTTGAGGAAAAAATAGATTTCACACAAGCTACATCGTGTTTAGTAAAATAATGTAACATAAAAAATTTATAAGGTACCTTCTTTGACGAGCCCAAAATATCCGTACGGTCACAGATGTAGAAGTATGCCATAAAGAAACCAAACTCAGATCTGAATGGAGAAAGAGAGTACAAAAGTTCAAAAAACACAAATCCATATAACTTCACAAGCAAAACTATTCTTAATCAAATATGCTCACATGGCCCGAAGCGTCAATCTGTTCTCGATTAAGAAGTGCTCATCCATCGAAATGAACCTAACCAACAATAACATTAAAAAAAAAAACAAGCGTGCAAATTAAGTAACACGAGATCTCAACAACAATACCTCAAATCAATAATCACGAACCTGAAGATCGGAGAAAAGGCTGGTGAAGCACTAGGTCGAGGAGATGCGGAGTGGAGACCTCCTCCTTCAAGCAGAACAGCGCTATCATCCTCTTTAATCGTCTCATCATGCACCTCCACTAAACCGATATCAGAATGCCTACTATGACAAACACCAAAGCTTTTCTGTTGATGGGAGACATCATTAAAACATCAAGAAAAACGCGCCAATTAAACAAACAAATCAAACTCACGCTTTTTGTTGAGCAGCAGCCTTTCTCTTATACTCTAGAAATTCGGAGTAAATCCATGCAGCAATTACAGGTATGATCCCAAGAGCAAACGAAACCTGCAAAATCAAAACCGTTTCCACATCCAAAACCCAAAAACTTCGATTAAAAAAGCGAGAAAACTCTGTACATGACAAGATCCACAAGTACCTGACCGGGAGTGATGGGACTGGTGATCGCCATTACCGTTTGCTACAACTCACTGAAGAGAAGAGAGCATTTGCAGCGAAACGGAGTGGCGCGATAACCAGATCTGGAGGTGTACGGACGAGGCGAGCCGCTAGATTTCTGGACCGAATCTAGCGGTTTGTTTGTGCTGCATAAAAAGAAGAAAACAAGTGAAAGCGAGTGAGGACCACCAACAACAAGAACAATGCAAATATCAAACAAATTTGAATTTCGTTCATTGTCATCTTCATAATCATGATAAAATATTTTTTGAAGATATTTTAACAATTAATTTAATTAACACTTAAAAATCAAAAATTAAATTAATAAGATAAAAAACTTTAAAAATCATATTTATTAAAAATAACTGATAAATAAAATTTAATTAAGTAATTATTATTATTATTGTTATTATTATATTATATTAATAAATAAATTCAGAATTTCAACCAACTGAGTTTTTTATCATTAACATTTTTAGTTTTGTGATAAGTACGTCACCGACTAAAACGGAGAAGTAGAAGAGAAGAAGAGAGATGGGTGAGTAGGTAAGGAGTTGTAGTTAGTGCGGTCCAGTCTAAGAATGAAAATAAGAACATGACGGTGACGAATGAATCAATGTCCACAACCTGAGTCACTCAAATGTCTGTCGGCCGAATCCAGATTACTACTCTCCGTAATTCAGACCTACACTGAATCGCCATATTTAGGCCCAAAGTTGATGCAGCTCCTGACACCGAAACCCATTCTAATTTCGAATATAAATTTTATTTTTTTAACTTAAACTCGAATTTAGCGTATAAATATATTCATATATATATATATATATATAATTTTAACTAAATTTAATAAAACATATCTAATTTATTAATTTTAGATTAAATTAATTTTCAATTTTTTAATCAACGATGATGGCGCGAGCTCATTTCTCATGTTATGCTCGTGAACGTCAGATGTCCTTTTTAATTACCTTTTGCCTCTCAAGTCTTCAAGACAGAAACGAGAAACACAAGGAGATATCATAAAACTTGAGTCATTGATCTCGTGCCTCTCATCAATGCTTCAGATCTTATCTTATTATAGCCACCACTGTTTCCTACCTCCACCTGCACAACCACCATCAATTGCAATGTTTTGATTTAGGCTCCCAGGTAATCTTTCTCCTTTACCAATACATCTTACAATTCATTTTAAGCCAAAATAAAGATGGAGAATAAAATACATCAAATTATATATATATGCAACCTTTATCTTTTAAGTCCGAATCCGAATGATGAACACGGGCCGGCATGGATTGTTACCAGATAAGGTAACTTTAGGACATGAAAAGAGATTAAATTTATAAAGACTCATTCAACCATCATTCTATAGATTGTGACAATCCAACAATTAACCTACCAAAGAGTTTTTTGAACCCCCAACATCATAAAGAACTATGCAAATCCTACAAACCGAAATTGAACTTGTAAAAAAAAGAAGAAGCCCTAATGAGCACTGAACATGATACACCCAAAGCCATTTCTATTCTGACGATGAAGATGAACAGACAGAGAGGGGTCCTAAAGAGAGAGAGATAAGAGAGATTGACCTAAATGTTGTTCTTTTTGTTAAACTGGTCAGTCTTTCCTCGTAACCAAAAGTTTAACTTCCCCTTATCGCTTGGATGGTCTCTGGTCATCCTCATCCTCACCACCACCGTCGTCGTCATCTGAATCGTCGTCGTCCTTACCTGATCTCTTCCTCTTTGCCGGATTCTCCGCCGGCTCGCCATCGTCCTCTACTTTCCCATCTTCCTCATCATCAATATCTTCCTCCTCACAATTCTCCTCCGGCTCAAAATCACTCCCGTCTTCCTCAGCCTCTGCCGGTACCACGGGTCGGACCAGGAACTCCGTGCCCATATCCTCCTGCGTGTACACAGACATGAAAAAGAAAAGGGCAAAGCTTCAAAGGTTATTCACTATCGTGTAATTATTACTTTTTCACGACAAAAAGCTGGCCACTTTGTAATAACACAAATTTTCGGATGAATCCATGGAGATGATTGACCGTTCTTATGCTCATCAACCAGAGATAAAAACAAACTCCATAGTCAAAAGCTTGAGCTAAGAAGTAAAAACTAGAAACAATAGATTCTGACATTTAGGTGCCTAAATAACCAGACAATAGACAGTAACAGACTTTCAAAAGCTGATTACAGAATCAGGATCTGTCGTTTCAGTCAGGGCATATGAGAAATCGAAGTGGAAACCCCAAAACCCCCTTTTTTCCCCCTTTCACTTAGAACTCGACTCCATGTACCAGCTGTCGATCTGTGGAATTTTCATTTCAAATCATCTACTCTACGAACAGATCTTCTGTTTAAAACTCGTAAAACTACCGAAAAAGCTAAGAACACATCGAATCCGAAAACAAAACAACAAAAAACACGAAGTCAGATTTTTAACCCGAGTATAGAACCAATTCTCGTTCCAAAAATCGACTCGAAGATTGAAGATCTGAAAACTT
>JANKOE010000206.1:87461539-87493024 GCA_026284465.1 Erythroxylum citrifolium | reverse complement strand
TGGACCATACTGTATATTGCTTACTGCAAATTGGAAAATATTAAACGATTTGAGCATCATCACTTGCTATAGTTAGTGTTTTTGCACTGACTTGATTCTGTGTAAAAAAGCTAACACTCGAACTTAGGTGTTTGCTTAACGAAACTTGTTTTCAGTTAAATATCAACACTAACAATGTCAACAACAAATTCAAGATTAATTATGTCTATACATACATACATATATACACATAAACCTTTCTCGTGATATATATACATATATCACGGAAAGTCTTGAAAGAGAAACCCTCTTTGATTGCATCATTTGCATACTGAAGCATAGACACACGTGTAGAAACCCAGTTTGATTAATATTAAGAAAAATACATGATTGTATTGTTCGTAGTCTTCAAAATGGAATATTCTTCTCAGTCAATCGCTTAGACTATCAAAGAGGTAGTAGTAGAATTACATGATGCTTTCTTAGCTTGAATATTACCATTGCCATGCGAGCAGATTGTGGCTTGAGACTATTCGCAGGAACCTGGCGTCATTAAACTGCTATTCAAGATGGTGTGATTCCTTTTCGTTTTTATTTCTTTGAACATTACTGCAATTTATTAGAAACTTTTTTCTTTACAAAGCAATCTGATGCCAAATGAAGATTCTGTGGAATGTAAGCTCCTCAACTTGGTTCATACGGAATTCTTCTTCTTCTTTCTTCTTCTCACTATTTTGCAATAAATGAGATGTATTGAAGTTTGAGTAGCCGCTTAGTTTGACTGACAACATAATTGTTCAAAGGCAAAACATAATTGCCCCAGAGCGGCGCGAAACTCCATCTCTTCTATAATTAAATCGAGTAAATCAAAGTAATCTCTTGATCGGTCCTTTTTTTCCTTTTGTCAGCCCTAACCCTGGTTTTTGTTCTTGAGCCTCTCAGAAACTTCTGAGACTGATATTCCTTTATGTGATTTAATATCACCACAAATGTCTTCAACCAAGTTCACCCCAAAAATCAAAAGAAAAAAGTTAACTTAACAGTGAAATGTTGAAGAATGATCATTTCTTTGTCAGCAACTTTTTGTTTAGTGCACTATTTACCTATTTTGAGGCCTGCAAGTATTTTGTACTGAAATAGTTAATGATCGATCTTTTGTACTTATCTAAATATACCTCTGATATTTTGTGACTCATTTTGTTTATCATAGTCCTATTTGATCATAATCTTATTTTATGCCGTACAATATGTTTAGTTTTTACTTGTGTTTGCCTTTCAATTTTGAATCCAAATCCGAATTTTTATTAGTTTTATCCTTCATAACAATAACGAATTGATAAAGTTATGACTGATAATAAGTAAATTCGTTTCAAAAAATACATTTATTAATCATAACTAATATTCTTATTAATATTGTAACAACCCGTGCAAAGCACGGGGTTTACAACTAGTTAAGACACGATAAAAACCCAATCCCTGACAATCTCATCCCAAACGAACGAACTTGCTTTCTCTCTGTAAATATGAGTACCAGGTGGTACTCGGGCGCTTTACGGTGGACGGAATCCGGCTTCTGGCTTCCCACATCCATCTTCCGGTGGCCGGAGTTTGGGTTCTCCCTCCCGTCGTCCATATTCCGGTGGCCGGAGTTCGATTTCTCCTACTTGAGCTTTAGGTGGTTAGAGATTTCGATTGACGAGGTCTTGTGGACGTTCGTCACAGTGTTGGAATCCGTAGCTTTAGTTGCGATGCTCTGCTACTTCTTTGTTTTTTGTGGGTGCACTCTCTGAGTGATGGTTCAGTGTCCCAAACAAAAATCCCCATGTTCGATGCCTCTGTACATTCGTAAGTCACTTCTTATCTTACTTTCTCCGAACTTCAAAGTACGAGGAGATGCCAAAATAGTTCGAAGTATTGAGGCACCGCATATCCAACTATTGATCTATCTTTCTTGTAGATATTTTTTAGTATGAATTTAATAAATTAGTAATTAAATATTAAATAATGGAAACCATTGCTTATATTAAAAATATAATTATTTTAAAATTTTAATTGTTGTGATTCAAATACGCAATCCCTTAAATACGGAGTTTTACGTAGTATGATGTAAAAGTAGGTAACGTGCAAGTATTGGTAGTTTGGTACAGTTGACCGACAAGTGAAATGATTAGCAGCTTTGACATTAATTAAAACGTTTCGCGTCTTTTGATATTATGTTTGGTGTATTGAGTATCGTGAATATAAAGCAATTAATAAAAAAATAATTTCGACGGTTGGTATGTCATTGGCCTGTTTGCAGTTTGGTAAACAGTAGATTGCACTTGTTGTTAGCTGATAGCTAATTTGATCAGTGGATAATATCAGTTGTTTGTTAAAAATGTTTGAAAAAATTAGCTATTTAGTATTAACTGTTGATGTGTAAAATAACTTATATGGGTATGATTTTAAAAAAATTATAAAAGCATGAACATTATATTTTTTAGTACTTTATTAAATATTTTTATAATAATTTAGATTTTAGATATTTAATTTTACAAAAAGTAAGTTTATAATTTTAATGAAAAACATAATAATAATAATAATCAAATGTTAAATTATCTATTAATATGAATGATGCAGTGAATTACATCATATAAGTTTTTATATAATATATATGAATTTTATTATTTAATAAATTACAATATCTATAATTATAGTATGATACAAATACGATATATAGTATTTATATACTAAAAATATTAATTTGATGAGATTCTTTATATTCAAAAACATAATATTATGATTTTTTAAATGTTAACTAATATTATAAAATTTAATAAAGATTAAAAAATTAATTAACCCCTTTATTATATTATTCCAAACTTCAGTACGATAAGAAAAAATAACTTTGAAAACACACAGAGCAAAAATAGAGAGTAAAGTAGAGCAAAAATGCGGAACTGTGAGGGCTACTTGATAGATTGCAAATTGCTTGGAGTATGGGTATCAACAAGGTCGAGGTTGAGGGTGATAACATGTC
The DNA here is from genome assembly GCA_026284465.1 of Erythroxylum citrifolium. NCBI lineage: Eukaryota > Viridiplantae > Streptophyta > Magnoliopsida > Malpighiales > Erythroxylaceae > Erythroxylum > Erythroxylum citrifolium. The sequence goes on along the minus strand of JANKOE010000206.1, from coordinate 87,490,026 downwards.
GGTGATTCAATGGCTCAATAACCCTATTCAGGATAGTACGGACAATGCTCTCATCTGCAGCATTCAGGAGCTGATGTCCCGCAGTTGGCAAGTCAAAATTCATCACGTTTTTAGGGAGGGAAACGCTATAACGGATGCTATGGCTCGGATCAGACCTGAGGTATCTTTGGGTATAGTGGTTTTTCAACAACCTCCGGATGTTATATTGCCAACTCTCAATGATGATCGCATGGGTGTTAGTCGCACTCCGCACATTAATTCTGTTGTTAATTCTAGCTAGTTGTTAGCTTTTTTATTTACCAAAAAAAAAGAAATCAGCTTATTGTAGTTAAATAAGCTAACCAATAAGCTATTCACCAAACACATCAATAGCTTTTTTAGATAGTTAAAAAGCTAACTTTTAGTCAATAAGCTAAAAAACAGATAATAAGTTGTTTGCTAAACACATCCATTGTGATCCAATTCAATTGCTTTTCCATAATTAATATTTTAATTTATTTCAACTTAAAATTGAATTCTTCAAATGTAAGTTAAGAGATTCAATTTAAATTTTAATAAAAGTCTTTAAAAATTCGCGATTTATTGAATTTTAGTTTTGTTTTTGGATTTAATTATTAAAAATAAGTGAAATCTAAACTATGGTTGTACGGTAGGATTTCTTACCCGAAACTACATTATTAAACAAAACTTCTTTTTACATGTTAACCACATTGTTAAAAATAAATGCATATTAGGACGAGCTTTTTCACCACAAAAGTCTTTTTTAAGAAAATTAGTATTTAGCTGTAAAATAAAAAAGCACCTTTTTAATAGATATTACTTTTTTTGCAGCAAAAATATAGCTTTTTAAGAAGCTCAAATTTGAAGTTTCTCAAAATAGCCTCTCAAATGATTTTTCAAGTAGATTTTTCAAATCAATTAATAAGTTTATTTTTTAGTTATTTTTGTCCTTATATTTTACACATAATTCTCAAAATACCCACAAACATATCTTCACGTTTATATTGCAAACTCATCTTCTCTATTACAATAAAATGTATAATTTATTATATATTTAACTATTTACTCAACTTAAATATTTATTTTGAGATTTATATAATATTATTTTACTTTTTCATATGTTTTAATATTTATTTTTTATATTAGTTTTACTTACGTTATAATCCATATAAAAGATTTGGTTAGATATATTTACATTTATTATTCATGTGGTTTAAAATTGTATAATAATTAATATATTATGCTTTACATATTGTTTAATATACTTTAAATAATATTTGTATGCATAAATAATTTTAATTACAAAATAAAATATAAGTTAAAATTAAAATTGTTTTTTAATTTTATGTTGCCAAATATTTTACTTTATAAAGTTCTTTAAAAAACATTCTTTTTTAAATGACAGTCAAGCAGTTAATTAGCTTCTTAGAAAAGTTATTCTTATAAAAAATTTATAGAAAAAATTCTACTGATATAAGTCAAACTAAATATAGGCTAGCGTTATCATACCAATCAAAGCTCATTAGCATAAATTTGACTATTAATAGTAGCGATGGTAATGGATTGGACTATATTCGATTCCGATTAAATATATTTTTTAATTTTAAAAATTAAAATTAATTATTATTTTTTTTTACAAATTTCAGGTTTTAGATAATATCGAGTTCAAGAGCCTGATGCAAATCTGAGCCCACTCATAAAGCCCGAGCTTGGCACGGAGAGATTGGTATTTATGCATATTAGACGACGGCTGGGATTAGTTGGAGCCGTTACAAGTGACAGTTACTGCCTTTTCTTTTGTTAATCCAACTTTGAATTAATTAAAATTTAAGATTAAATTTGAAAGGATTAATTCAACTCAATTAGATATTGAAGTTTTAAATAATATCGATTTAGCCCTTTTTTAAGTTGTACAAGTGGCTCCTCCTAATTGGACGGTCGTCTGACAAGCAACTGCGCAGCAAAACCATGGGCCGTTTCAGGTCACCTATCTCTCTCAAACCCGTCGTTTTCTCTAATCTTACTGACACTTGTACAAGGTTTCAATGCCTTAGTTCATTCCAGAAGTTCACGAGCCAGAATCCAGGAATTCTTGACCACACACAAAAAAGAAAAAACGCATGATTTGACACTGTTCTTCGATGTAACATCAACAAATGACAAATTTACTTAACAAAATGCATGATTAAAACCAATAATTAACTTGTGATCTGTGATGGCAGCTTGTCAAATGAGCACTCGAAAGCTAAGATCCTTGTGAGTCCTTCTGTTGTTTTTTTGTTGTTTCTGATGCCTTCGGATGCTACAAAAACTGAATAAACAGAGCAAGACTGAGCATCACTTGGTCAATCTTGTTCTAGTTCTTGAAACATGAAAGCTTCAGACTTTTCACTATTTAGCAGCACCACCCTTCTCTGCATTCTTCTGCTTTCAACTTCAATACCGTTTATCAAATGCGATGATCTGATAGACCAAATATGCAAAAGAACACCTTTTAGAGATCTCTGTGAGGCTTCTTTGCGCTCCAGCTCTCAGAGCTCTGGTGCAGATGCTAAAGGTCTGGCCTCCATAGTCACTAGTCTGATTCTGTCAGATGCAACGGACACATTAGATTATATTCACGGGCTAATCAAACAGGAAAAAGATCCAGAGCTACAAAGGCCATTGGCTAATTGTGCAGAGCTATACATACCAGTTGTGAAGTACAATCTCCCCCAGGCCATTGATGCATTTGCTAAAGGTCAGTACGGATTTGCCACCTATGTTCTATCGGATGCGAGCAAACAAGCCAAAGCATGTGAGAAAGGCTTCTCTAGCTCATCTGGGTCGCCATTGTCTGAGAGAAACAAAGTTGTCAGCGACCTCTGCGACGTAGCCATAGCCATTATCAAGTTGTTGCAGAAGATTTAAGGGTTGACTGTAGTCTCTGTTCTTTGTACCCCTTTTCACAGATTACTGAATATCTAGGAAACCTTCCAAGTCCAGGTATGATCAAGCTTTGATGGAATTTTTGACATTTTTGTTCATACAGAGGGCCTTGAAATTACAGTACTTATGTTACATAATTATCATAATCTCATTCACATAAACTGGCACTCTCTGCTGTCTCAAATCAATCACACAGAAATAGTGCCTTGGTTGGAATTTCCTTTATTTTTCAACTGTTACACAGTTTCTTAACATGGTTTATCCAATGATGAGCAATGAATGTCTTCAATTCAAATACGCATTTTATAAATTGTCGGATATACGTTATCGAACTTAAACATTTGGATTGGTGGACACTTGGGATGGGAAAGGATCACTAACAGTCAGCAGAGATGAGAATTACAAGACAGAGCAAAACACTAACTCAGACTCAACATGGTTTATCCAATGATGAACATTGAATGTTCTTCAATCTGATTAATGGTCTACAGTTACAGATACAGAAACATGAGTAACTTTTTTTATAGGATATGAAAAAGGCTTCAAAGAAGAGAGGAGAACTTAAATTATTATTAATCTAAATAATCATCAACTTTCTTGGCATTTAAAACAGAATAGAAAATCCTGGCATTTACTGTCAAATAACAAACTTGCAGGTCAGAAATTAGAACTTGATTATAGCAGCTCCACTTGATGGCTTCGAAGCAAAGATGTAAAGGCCAAGATCGTTCTTGTTTATCACACCCTTTTCAATCCTTGATTGAAAAAACTTTTCCTGATCAAATGTAGAGATAAGTGTTAATACACATCCTGTGAATTAACTTTGTGTGGCATTTGTTTAGTCATCATACAACTACATTTATCATATTCCGTTACTTTTTCATTCTTTTTACTCAAAAAGATATAGTATTGAAATTCTTAAGTCCCAATATGATGTTGTTTTGGAGTTGTAAATGGATGAAAAAACTAATAGAATATGAAAAAAAAATACACTTGTAGATAGCTAATAAATAAATAAAGGGGTAAATGATAATTTTCAAAATCTAAAGATTAAAACGAGAAAAATTAAATTATAGAAGAGTCCAATAAGTTAAACATTTTTCTAATATGATTAGTGAAATAAAATAAATGTCGAACAACAAGAGAGTCCAATATAATTAAGACTTGTTAAAACAATGAATGAAAAAGAAATCTTATGTTTGATTACCTTTAAATTAAGGATGAACTGTGGAACTATAGCTTCATTAACCAACGCCACAGCACAACCACCCCATCCAGCTCCGGTAAGTCTTGCCCCTAAAGCACCATGGTCTCTGCAGATTGTTACCAATTCTTCCAACTCCGAACAACTAGTCATAAGTAAGAAGAGATAAGAGCAAAGTAGAATCAGATAAAACACAACAATCTTCAAATGTATATTAAATATGTTAGGCTGAACTTCTTTTAGGACTTTATGATCTGCTCTTTAATGCATCTAAATGATTATGATCCGGTTATTAGCATAAATTCTTATATGTGCTGTGAAGTTTAACAGAAGAGATGGATATCACAATTCTATATCAGAAATAAAAAGTTTATACAAAAGACTACTAGTTGAATTTCTAGTTGGTTATTTTGGTTATTTTCGGACACGTGGTTCCTTTAAACCCAAGACTAAGTTACTGTACATCAATCTGAACTCGAGACATTACATGTGTTGCATGTAAATATAAGAATCCATGGACATTTATGTCTGCAATGATCTATGGAGACATGAGAGCACAGTAAACACCATCTATACCTGCACTCATATAGGACACTACAACTGTAATGGCTTTCATTCATAAGGTCTCCCAGCTTCTTTAGCTTGTCCTCATCACTGCAAAACATTAATTGGGATTTGTTACATCAAAATCTCCCAGATAAGGCACTGCAGTTTGTGAGTTTTCAAAACCTGAGTTGATTTAATGACTATTACTGTTTCCTCACATTACATGAAAACCTCAAATGTCTAATGCCTGCTAATGAAGTTTACAATATCGTATCCGATCATAGTAATCCGCTGAATCCGGTATTTTTAATGCATCTAAGTATTTTTGTTGGAACATTGATACATAACTAACAGAATGCTTAGAATATCATCATTTTCCGATTTAATACAAGCACATATGAAATATACTAAAAATGTTAAGGGAATACCTCAGATTTGATGATACTGTGTGCTTGAAGGCGTACACTCGCTTGGCTTCAGAGTAAACATGAGCAGCCCTCTGAAAAAAGGGTTGGAACTCAAAATTGGTAAAAAGGTTTCAACTTTTAAAATTTAATTCTCACAAATAAAACTATAAGCATGTTCTAGGATATAATATTGTAAGGCAAAAACAATTAAGGGTTTCACAAAACAAGAAAAAGAAAACCTGATGCAACTTGAAGTGCTTAGCTGCTTTTAGCACATCCATAGAAGATGGGGAATTGCTGAATATAGATGTCAGATCTTGTTCCGTGATTTTCTCAATTTCTTCAGCTGTGTAAGGTTCCTCTTTCAGATATTCCTGCAAGAAACAGAATAAAATGTGAATTGGCACTGATATAGGTAGGAAAACAAATACAAAATATGGTAAGGAATACCTTAACAGCAATAACAGGGTCAGAAGAGCCTTTGGTACCAGCAAATGATACGCATAAGCCTTCAACATCAGAAAGAGTTTTGACTTTTGATATTGCCTCTTGAGGTTTCATCCCCATCTTTATTCCAAGTAAAATCTAAGGAAGTATTACAAAACAGTACTGTAAGACCAGTACTATCAGCACAGATCTAGAAGTTATGTTATGGTTAAAAAAATAGGGGGGGAAGAAAACTTCTTTTTACTCTCTTTAAGAATGAGAATGCAAAAGCGGTAACAGAAGATTTGGGGTGAGAAGGCACCATTCTACAGTTTCTGCATTCTAAGCAATATGGCTAGATCTTAACTAATTGTGAAATCCCACTTATGAGTATCATTATCTTATACCAGAAATGAGAGTCGAAGCTCAAGCCCTAACAAACATACGAAGAAGATTATTAATCAAATTCCTAACTAGCTATATTTTAGCTTGAGGTTCTCTTTAAATCCAAACTGGAGATTTTTTTGGAACAAGCTAGACTTGAGTGTGTTAGTTTTGGAATCTTGAAAATAACACCAAGCAAATCAGCCATTGGAATATCATCATTCGTTTCAGTTTCAGCTAATATGGAAATAAGATACTGGAACCAAAGATTATCACTAGCTTAAGTTCAGTGCAAGTAATGCTTACAGATGCCAATCGGCATTCAACAACTCTGTTATTGTAATTTATAGCAGCAGTGACTGCTTTCTGAGATTCTGCCAAAGAGTGTGCTATAACAAAGGTCCCACCATTAGGAAGTTGCACGTCAGTTGCACGAATGGGGTTGAAATCAATAAGCTCTGCAAACCCAGCTTTGGCCATAACAGAGATTGCCTGCTCAATCAAGGAAAGTTCAGAAGTAAATATATTGCTTCACTAATTCAGCTTGCAGCTTTTAAGAAGAATAATGATAATTTGAAAAGGAAAGCAGCAAGATTATAACCTGATCCATCCCCCCAGATTGTGTTCCAATGTGCCTTTCGCACTCACATGTTAGCTGAGCAATTTCTTTCTGTTAAACAGGAAGAGTTAATAAAATTGCATGACAGAGTAAAAAGAAGAGGAATAATTGTAGTACTGCCCCAGATTCAGATTGATTCAACAACAATTCAGGTCCAAATTTTAAGAAAATCACATACCCAAAAGCAATTAACTAAGAAGTTGATTAGAAGTATTTTTCATCTGCTTATAAAAGATTCTAACTCTTATCTTTTCAATTCCGGTATGAGATTGTAACACTCACATCCCATGTGAGATTTCACGCTTTCCTTTCCCCCTTCTATATTTATCATTTCATTAGGCCGAAAGTTTATAATTTACTTCCACTCTCATCTCATTGAAGCATTTTATCATATAGTTTCACTGCAACTTCAAATTTTAGCTTTATTCAACTTCTCAGTCATGCAATACAGATATCATAATTTTGATGTTCTAGTGAAGTTCAGACTCACACCTTTGGAAAGTTTACACCAAAAGCAGCCATGATAGCTATTGTTGCAGAACAAACAAATGCAGCAGAACTTGATAGACCAGAACCTACATCAATCAAATACAAGTTAGCCCCTGTTATCTTCAAAAAGGGGTTTTGTGTTAAGTTAGTACTAATGGGTAAAACCTGTTGGAACAGTTCCATCAACAATAACATCAAGTCCAACTGGTTCACCAATGTTCACTCCCTTTGATTTAGCAAATTCGTAATAACCTTTGTACCTGGTAAAAACAGAAAAGCTCAGGATCAAGCCCCAATTTTTAAAAATCATGCAAGTAAAGGAAATAAGGGTCTCACCCACATACGAAATAATGGCCCCATCTGTGATTTTTCAAGTCGATGGACTGCAAAAGTAAGATTGTCAAGCAATTTGGCAAGGAATTCAATTCATCCACAAAACTTGAAACTACAAATTAAGCATCGAGTTCATATAGGTATGATCAACCAAAATTCTAAATTTAGTGGTGATGACAGATATTGAGCTACATTGTATCAAAGTAAAAGGGCAGACAGAATCAAAACCCCACGAAGTAGGGAAGCAATTATATGACATATTGGATTTCAATCTATGCCTGTCCAGAGAATCACAAATTGGTGGGGCTTGTTCACTTATCTTTCCAAATCTTACTCTAACCCAAGTACAAAGAGTAAACAGCAAAGCAATCCGTGAATCAAGCACTAAAAATCAGATGACGTCAAAGAAGGACCACAGACCTGATCAGGATCAGCAGGGTAAGTACACATAGTATACTTCTGATCATTGACATTAGCGATTCGCAGAGACTTTCCCGAGTCGTTTTTACGGATTGCTACAATAGTATCTTGCCGGATTGCCATCGGTAACACCGAGTACCCTTCATAGTCAATGTGCTCTCCGATCAAGTTCACTCTTCCTGCAACATTCCACATCCAAAAAGAAACGTTCTTTTAATATTTTGACTAAATCCCACGTAAAAAATACTTCCTTGTTCCATGAAAAACGCAAAAAATATCCAAAAATCTTGGTGTCAATTCAAAGCTGCGATCTTTTACAGAGCAATGGAAGAGAAAGAGAAACACCTGGTGAACGAGTAAAAACTTCAGGAGAGTGACCAAAGACTTGTTGAAATTTGGACTTCAAGTTTTGGAACCGAAGCTCAGCTTCTTCGAACTGAGACCCATCTCCATACACAGCCTCCAGAGAAGAGTAAATTGGGATTGGCTGATCCTCGTACTTCGCCATATCACTTCCTCAGTTTACTTTCACTTACCCGCACAAATTCACTCTCTCGACGCCCAAAAACCAATCAGAGACCTAAACTTAAACAAAAACCAGAAGAATTAAGAAAAAGGACGGAATAAGATTCCAATATCTTTCAACGTACTTATCAGAGGCGAATCTTTAGGATAAAATCCCGACTATTTCAATGATAATTATCACTTTATTATTTTAATAATTACAAAATACTAAATAAATATTAGATAGAATTATATATCAATAATTAAAAATTTAATGCTCGTAATATTCTGATTGAGTCTGACAATACTATTGCGGTTGGTATGATTAATGATGTTGCTACACCTAGTGCAAGTTGTTTAAGCCTCGTCCGTTAGATTAGACAGCTTCTTAATGCTTTTGATTCCGCCCATCTATCACACATTTATCGGGAAGAAAACTTCGTGGTCGATAGCCTCTCTCACCATGCCTACACTTTCAATCCGGGAGTGCATTATCTATCGGAACCGCCTGATTGTATCGCCTCTTGGCTCTTCCATGATTTTGTTGGTGTCACTTATTTTCGCTAGTCAGTTTGTAATCTAGGACATTGCCCTCAGAATCAACCAAAAAAATAAAATTCCAACTAATTTTAATTCAATTTATATTAATAATTTTTACTACAAAAATATTAATTTATTAATTAGAAAATTTATTATAATAAATTAACAAATATTTATAAACTAAAATAAATCAATTATTTTTATTTAATAATCACCTTGTTAATAAAAATAAGTTGAATTCAATTTTATTTTAAAATTTTAAAATTTATCTAATTTTTATTTTATATCAATTTTATGATAATTTTTAATGTTTTAAATTTTAAAATATTAATTATAATAGGAGAATAGGGAATTTGTTTTGGGGCAAGTTGGCATAAATTGGTGAGAGGGTGAGAATAGCCGACAAGAATCTCCAGCGCGGAAAGCCGGAAAGTCCAAAATAATTGTAGGAACTGACAAGGCTTGGACTTTGGAGTGACATGTTAGAGAACACCTGTTTATCTTCTTCTAGGTTGTAACGATGAACACGTTAGATGAAAAGTACATGTAATTATTTCCCGTTGCTTTCTCTAAAATTCCACTCCAATGGTGTCACACAAAAAATGCCTCGAAAATTTAGATTAGGGATTACTATTTTTGTAACTATATTTTTAGGGTGACTCTCGTTCTTTCTTAAGGATCTAGCGGGGATTCGTCTCTCCCGATCAACCGATATCTCAGAATTAGGTATGACGAAAAGAGAAAAGAATGATCAAATTTTATGAATCTCCTATTTCGATTATGATATTTTTATCATGTTTTATTAATCTTATTTATATTAAACTCTGCATAAATATATGGATAAGATTTGATAGAACAGGGTTAGAATAGAATAACTGAAATCACCTTTTATTAAATTTTATCCACATTAGACCCTACATAAATATATGGATAAGATTTAATATAACTAAGTCATAACAGAATAACTGAAACAGAGAATTTGATGTGAAATTTAAAAGGCTGTGTAACTTTAATAAACTGATTTAACCTATTAACAAGATCTAGTAGTTTAGAGTATTAAGAAGATATACTTTAAAGTTTAGTGAGAAACTACGAAAATATTATAACTAAAGCTCATTATGGTTCCTATTCTCAAGTTTCACTCATATCTAAAGACTTCAAATTCGTACAAAATTATTCGTTACATACTCAATAAGACAACTATTTTGGGTTTACAGTTACCAAAAGATTCCTTCACGAACCCGGTAATGACAGATCAATGTCAGAAACTGAAACATCCAGGAGATAGGTCTGACTTTCCACCTATTAAGATTCAGATTTTAGTACATACAAATGAATGAGAGCGTTAGCATTCACTTTCAATTTCAATGTAAGAGCTGAGTATATGGCCATATTTTGATGTTTTCCATGGTCATGTTACGGAGTTAGAACCTACGAATGACCCAACCCGACTTGATTAGGCCCACATGAGAGATCCGCAAATGCTAGAGAGAACCCGCTCTAGTTCGTTCTTGTCCTCACTTCTGTCCAACAAAGTACAGATTCAGTCAGGCTCAACCCTACTTAACTTGGCCCGACCCATATAAACTTAACTTGTCCTAACCCGGCTTGACGACCTGATCCGATTGCCGGGATGGGGTCGGGTCATGGCGGTGAACACGGTAAATCTCCGCGAAATGGAGCTTTTTGAGTTCAACTTTTACGAAGTCACCCATAATAACACGCCGCCGTGCGTCCTAGGCGTTATTCTTCCCGGTAGGATGTGAAGATCTACTGAATTAAGTCTAATTCAAGTATATTTCCGCTTTCTGTCTCCTTTCTTTACCTACGAGTTGCAGAACATATTCCTTGGTCAAACTCAACCTTGAATCACTTCCATTTCATACTTATTTCTCGAAGAATATCTAGATCATCAAGTTTCTACGGAAGTAAAAGGAAAACAAACAACACGCATAAAGCTGAAGCAACCTGTCGACCTCCAAAAAGAACATTTAAGTACAAAATCTCGTCAAACGGAAGAGCGCGTAACTTTAACGCTGTAAAATGAACACGAAAATCGAACAAACACGTTAGAGAGTGACGGATGAGTGAATTACGTCGAGTGGGATCCCCAGACTTCGATTCTAGAACGGTGAGGAGACTCAGGGAAGCGACCGATCCGTAGCTGGGTAATTCACATAAGCGTCGTTATGTCAGCGGTTAAAATTTAATCATGCTGTAAAACTCTTCTTTTATACTGGCCTAATTACAAATTCCCATTCTTTTATAATTAAACCGAAATTAATTATGTAAGAAAAGAGTTTTAATATTTAAAATTTTAGACCGGTATTACATCGTTATAAAATCTACTAAAAATTTAATATAATTTAATAATTTAAATTATAATTAAAAATATTGTTCCACAAGAGAATTTAAAATTTAATTAAAAATTAATAAATAAAAATTTATTTATTTATTTTAATTTATTTTAATTTATTAATTTATAAAAATAATAAGTTCAATTCAAGTTTTTACATTTACTTGAACATAAAAAATTGATTCGCTTTTTTTATTATTGCAAATTCTGGCCGATCCAACTTAACTCCATTAGAACTAAATTTTGATTTTTAAATTGATTAGGTTTAATTTTGCATCAACATGTAGTCTAATTCGAAAAATATATTCTTTTATTTAATGTTAAATTATTAAATAAAAGTACATAATTTTATTAAATTATGTTAAATTAGTCGTATTTTAAAATATCTCATATTAATTAAGTGAATTGAACTATATTTAAGTTAAAGTTTGGCCTAACTTTCCCAGCAACTAAATAAAATGATGTTGGTCGGGTCGGCTATGCTAGGCCCAGGCCCATTTACACACGTCCACCACAACCCGTCAGGCTCATTGGGAGTTAGGCTCCCATGCAAACACAACGATTCACGTAAAGACCTAAACCTAGCGGCAACCCCCGGTATATAATGTATTATTCTACCGTGATTTAGGTATGACAAGATAACCTTATTTTTCTCTGTTTATAGTAGCCGAAAACCTACACCTAAATACTGACTTGAGCGTCGGAGGGGCCACTCGAAAAATAACCCCCGGCGTGCCTTTATTCGTTTTGCAGGTATTCGATAATCAAGATCACGCAAAATCATGGACCAAGACATTGACATTCCGATCCAGCAAAATCCGACTGAACTATCGACCCAATTCACAATTGCTATATTTCGACAAATTATAAAATAATAGCAATGTTTAAATTATGTATAAATAAATTAATATGTATAATAACTCATAAATAATATTTTTAAAATAATATTTATGTTTTTATATTTTGATTGGATATTGTTCTAAGAAAAATATATTAAAGTGAACCAGTAGTCAAAATTTCCACATGCCAACGATGGGTTGGGCCAAGAATAAAGGAAGAAGGAGGGGAAAGGGAATAGAAAGCTCACAAGTCACAACAAAGTCATCCATTTATGAGGAATATTCACTACAAAGTAATATGAAGGCTCTTGACATGTTCCTTTTAAATACCTTTTTAGTGGTCTATTCCCTTTTTTATTCTTTATTTTGCTTAAAAACCCATCCAATACAATAATTGAAAGTCATATAATTAACACTTGAGAGGGTATTGATGTACAAATTGGTCCTTAAAATTAAAGAAACAACAAAAGAAGCTATACATGTTTTCAAGATTTCTAGGTGCCATCCTATGGAGAATGCATCACAGTGTGAATGAATGGAAGATTTTAAAGACTTTACAATATAGGTACAATGGAAGATAATATTCCACAATATCAATTTCATCTTTACATAATTTGCTTATATTAAATAAAAATGATAGTCATTGGTTTTTTGTGTGTCTATTAACTAAACCGTCGAGTTTGCGTAACATTTCATGATAAGTTATCAGTTCAAAATTGGATATTAGACTTAATTTAAATAGCACTTAAATCTTAGTTTATATTTATATCTAACTATAATAATTAGGTTAAAACTATACATATATATTTCAATGAATAGCTAGGTAAAAAACTTGTTCTAATATGTGCATTGTTAAGTGACCGTTTCACTACAATAGTTTAAGCTGTTGTGTGAGGCTAATTTAATTGATTTTATATATTTACTAACACACCCCCTCAAGTGAAAGCACTTTGGGTTTGAAATTTGTACAGATTCATTCTACCTTGTGCTGAATAGTAAGTGGATGGTAGGATTCGAATTCACGACCACTTAGTCACAAAGGCTCTGATACCATATTAAGTGACCGTTTAAGGTTAGTAATGAGCTGAGTTGATCTAAATTTAATCTTATCGATTAAATCAAATAATGTCAATTTGACACTGTAATTAAGTTGCCCCATTTTTCTAAACTTAAGCTGACTCATTCTACTATAGTCGCATTTTCTCACTTTATCCCCCAAAGGATTGGTTGAATAAAGCAACGGAGCTCAACTCTCATAGCATTTATGTCTCTTCGAGTCTCGATAAGATCATAATAAACAACCTCAAATCAGGGCACGCCCATAAGTGGCTGGAGGAGTAGAGCACGTCATGTAAGAATAAACTCAACATTCGATGATCAGGAAGAATACTCTAAAACTCCAAAATAAGTCTCTCAACCATCCTTTCAATGCACGCTAATATTAGCTTATAAGATTAAAGAGACCATGCACAAGGTCATTTCACTATGTCGAAACCCACTTCTATGGATACATATAGTTTAACCTTAACTTCTGGGGTTATTGAAGTTCCAATTAACATGTTAGTGGGAAGAAGAAACAGAAACTTTGGAGTTAAAACCAACTTGTTAAACAGTAAGAACCCTAACCCTAGCAGGTGTCAACGCGCGCACGTCCATTTCAACCAAAGGAGTAGAAGAGGGCAGGGCATGAATGAGAGAACCAAAGAAACAAGAATAACAGAACTAGAATATATGTAACATCACGATACGTACAAAAGCCAACAAAGAAACTAAATCAAGGAACTTGGTAGTCATTGTCCAATCTACGAGAGTCTGTACCATGAAACAGGCCAAGTGTGTTGGGATCTTCTTCAAAAGACAGCATCCCACAGAGTCGGTTAGAGAAATAAATACAGACCCAACATTGATCTACTCTTTTTTAGGCTCTTTCCTCATCTGAGATGGCACAATGTCTTGAAGAAGCCCATAATCGTCGTTAAGCAATGAAGACGGTGAAGGACTGATCGTCGAATGTCTCTCTCGAAGATAAAACGACGATGGGTTAAAGGTAGAAGCTGCACTAGTGCTAAGGTTCAGAGAAGGTGATGAGCTATACATATAGGCAAGAGGTTGTGCTTGTGGAAGACCAAAAGAAGAAGAAGCAACTCCGAAACCACTGGATTCAGACAAAACTCCGATACTTCCTCTAGGTGTTATCGGACATGGATGCGTGTGTTGTCCTTCGTAGGTTGTAACAACAATCGAAGTATCGTCACACGATCTCTCTACCCTTTTCTTCACTCCACACCCTACAGTAGTGCAACGATAGTAACTCCTTGCAAAACGTGAGAAAGAAACTAAAATTAGCAACTTTCGACATAGATCATCATTGAAACTAGTTCTGGTGTGTTCCTACTATTCGTAACAAGATTCATGTTAAGGAACAGAAGAAAGTTGGTACCTTGGATATGGACTGTTTTTGACAGCTTTTTGGCCGTACTTTCTCCATCTGTAACCGTCGTCAAGGTGATCAACTTCACTCTTTGTCATGAAAGCAAATCTCGGCTCTCTTTGCCTTTTCTGGTTCTTCTTTTTGGGCTTCAACGACCTGAAAACCGCACGAAGCTTACACCTTCAGTACTTGAAAACACACCAGAAAGTGAAGAGCAAAAGAACGAATCTTTCAAACAATAATCCATCTTTTCTGTTCTTGTTCATCGAAAACCAAGTAACTAAACTCAACAGTCCGCAGGAATAAACTTAGAATCTTGTAAGAAAAGACACCAATACATAACATGTTAGAATATATATAAATAAATAAATAATAAATAAGAACTCACTGTTTCTTGGTCTTATCTTGATCTTTCTCTTCCTCTTCATGATCTCCTCCATCTAACTTATTACCTTGCCCATCATTAGAGGAAGAAGAAATCGACGAGGAGTTTGGAGTGGGAGGATTGTTCAAAACCTCCGACGACTCAGGCACAGTAGACGATGTCGGAGACGGTAACATCAGTTGCTGCTGTTGCTCCTGCTGCTGTTGTAGTGGGATAACCGGATTCTGACACCAATCGAAAAACGAAGAGCCAAAATCAGAGTGGATATCGAGCAAGTCCATAAAACCGAGAGACCCCTTTTGCTCAGCACCACTTCCTTCACATGGAATCATGTCAAAGATGCTCGATGCTGTTCCTGTGGTTAGCATCATATCCTCAGTAATGAATGTAGAATTTGCCATACTATTCTCGCTCTTTACCACTAACTCTTGATGAGAATGATGATGATGATCTCTTCTCTCCATATACAATCACATATTCTTCTTCTTTCGCTACTCTCTTTAGGAGTGATGTTACAGAAGAGAAAGTGTCCTGTGTGTGTAAGAGTGTGTGGAAATGAGAAGTTTAGAGAACAAATAGAGTGTGTGAAAAGACTTGGGGTTGGGATTTTGGAGAACAGCTTGGTTTTGTGAGATTTCCCATTTGACGGACATTTGCCGGTTAATCCATGTGTACGGAAATCAACGAATGGAGTCGGTATCACTGGCGTTTAAAATGTAGGCGTCGTTGGGCCCATATTGTATAACGCGTATATTTTGACTGGTTCAACCGGTAGCGTATGAATGGTTGCCCTGAGTAGACGTGGGATTGCGTCCATGTGATTGTACCCCGTCGCCTCCGTTTTTGTGCTACTTTGCCTTTCTTTCTTTCCTTTTTTTTTTCTTTTCGGCTCCTATCTTATGTAATTGTAATGGGTATTGAAAGTTAAAATTACCGAAGTGTCCTCATATTTCCAATTATTAGGACCTATTTATTTTTTAAAAGTTTTTTAATCTGATTTTTAATAATCGATACTTTGTTCACAAATTGAGTTTTTAATGTATGTATGAATTCTTTAAATTTTTACTTTTTATCAATAAAGTGATTTTTCATACCAATTTTAGTTTAGTAAATATTTAATTTAAAAATAACCTTAAGAGAATTATATAATTTAAATTATGTTTGAGCGTTATTTTTATTAAATGACAAAAAATATATAAATTTTGTAAGATAATATTCGTTCAATAATTTATTTAAAAATATAATTATTTTTATTATTATAAAAATTAAGATAATCTCAAACTTTACACTTTCTCCATCTAACACGGGCAATTTGGTATTCCTCCGCCTAACTCCCAACAACATGAAAAAATGGTAAACGTGTGAGAGGAGTTTCTGGCACGTGCCCTCGGACATGAAGTTTCGCATGCTGACACAATCTTCCTCGTCACACCCCAATCTATCTCTTTCCCCGACAGATCCGACACCGTCATTTGACCTCAATGCACCGTCGTTTTAATGACTCTTTCCTCTTCGTTGCATCTTTTCTATTAATTGGTCCAAATATGACTCTCCTCTTGTCGCGCCTCTTTTTTAGTTTGGTAAATAGGAATGTCCTGTGTTTTTATTCGCCTTCTTAAAAGAAACAATGACTAACTTCTCTTTCAAACTTAATGTCTTTAATTACAATGGAATAGGTCCAATGACAATTAAGTTTGCAAGCATTTCCATGGAAGGAGAGAAAAGTACTATTCTAGAAAAGCAAAACTAAAAAATATTCCAATAATAACACCAACAACTTTCCATAAAAATTTTACCTCAATGCAGAGTTTCGAAAGATTCAATAATACGTAGTCTTATTAGTTGAGAAATTATTTTCAAATGCCTCGTTAAAAGAAAAAATATTATTCTTGAAAACAATGTGTTTATACATTCGTGCCTAGCTATATTAAAATATATATAATTTTAAAAAAATCATAAATAAAAACATGAATAGATATAAAAATATTTTAAATTAAGCTAATTTTGAGCTATGTAAATATATTGTAAAGAAAAAGGTTACTTTTACTAGTCAAAGTTTGTGGAAGCTTCCAATAGTTATTAACTAGGCTCGTGCTTTAGATTAACACAAAAAGAAGATTCTTTTGAATTTAAAAAGAAGGTTATTATAAGATAAATTAGTAAATAATACAATATTAATTTTGACAACAACTAGTTCTAGTAGGTGAATGAAAATTACACCTAGCATTGGTCACGTACGAAGAAGACGCACCTAACGGCTAGTGAAATTAACCGTGTCTTAAGAGATGGTGTGAAAGAAAGAAGCGCCGGAGATAAAGCCACTCTTGGACGAGTAGGATCCATCGTAATAGTATAAACGTAGGACTTGCAGTTATACTGCAGGTCCAATCAATTCAATAAATAAACAATTTAATTAATTAAAATAATATCATTTTTATTTTAAGTTTAAACAAATTTTAAGTTATTTATTTGTTTAGACTCGGGTTGGTCTATTTGAGAAACAAAATTGGCTCGACAATCTAAACTCGAACATGATCGTCTTATTTATGATAATTTTGGTCTAATTTAACATAAAATTAATGGATTATATTTAGATTAATTGGATTTGAATTTGGATCGTATGGGTGGATAATATCCAGTTGAGACGATTTACAAGCGGAGTATGAATTCTTCTGTTTTAAAAGAATAATAAAAAGAGTTTAAAAAATAGAAAATAAATAAATATTGGATGCATATAGAAGTATAGAGCTACAGCTAGAGGTGGGGACACGGAGAAGAAAGGCAGCCAATCAGTCATGGTCATGCACGTGGAAGATTTCTGTTCCTTCTCGTGATGATCAACTGCTTTTTCAGATCATTCGATCGGCTTTTCTTTAATCAAGACCTTTTGGTTCTTAAAGCATTTGCACTTTTACGCGGTTTTGGTACTATATTTATTTTATCTTCTTTTTTTTTTTTGGGGTCTTCTATCATACGCTGCCCAGCTTCTCATCTGAGTTACTTGTCGTTCAATCAACTGTTTAGTACATAATTCTAAATTAAAAATAAAAAGTTTCCTACGTACTTTCAAATACATCAGGTTAAATACACAAGATAATTATAAAAAATTCTCAAACTTTTTTTAGTTTTATAATTATAACTTGAATTTTTAAAAATAATAATAAAATTTTTAATTTTTTAATTTTTCAATTATAACTCGACTTTTAATTTTTTTAATGCTAGCTCGATATTAGAAATCTTAAATATTAATACATGCCAGTCAAAATTAACACAACTAATAAAGATTAATTAAACATTGCCGTTGTTAAAAATAGAATCCCTAAATCAATTTACAGAGTTTTAGTATTTCGTTATCTGTTTGTTCTCCCGACACTCTTAGCGCTCTGCTCTTTATTTTTGTTTGTTCTTTTGACGTTTCAAACTATTCTTGCATTGCTACATACAGTATTGCACTAGCAAATTCTTCGTTTTTAGTTCGTTCTTCCAATAAGGATATTATGACTGTGTAATATGAAAATCAAAAAGTGAGAATAGAAAGAGAACAAATACAAAACTAAAATCAAAACGTGAAGTTCGTTGGTATATAATATGATTATGTGAGCAAATTTAATAAAGACACTAACGTAAGCTTATAATTAAAAATAATTAAAAAATTAAACATTTTATTGTTGCTTTTGAAGTTCAAGTTATTATTGCAAAATTTAACAAAATTTAGGATTTTTTGGAATCAACCCAAATATAAACTAAAATACCTTTGAGAGTTTTAAGTAATACTTTAAAATTTGAATTTAAAATTAAATCGATAAAATAAAATATTAAATAGTGTTATATCAATATAAATCTAGTTAAATTTGGAATAAAATTGAAAATTTTTAAATATAGGTAAAAGAGGTTGTTATTTCTCACAAAAGAATTTAAAATTTAATGACAAAATGGGATTTCTAAATAAAGAAATTGACGATTAATTAATAAACTAAACCATTTTTAATAATAATAGTTATTAAAGTAAATTAAACCAAAAAATAAAAATGAATAAAAAATTGACCTATTCAAAATTTTTATAATTGAATCAGTCGAATTATTTTGGTTTTTAATTGTTAGTTTTAAATTATATCAACTTTTTGTTGTTTTATTTCTAAAACTAAATTATTTTGAATATTAAAATTTTTATTTTAATATTTTATATTTAATTTTATTAGAAAATATTCTCATAAATTTGATTCACTTTTTATTTGTGTATAAAATGAGTACTCTTTCAGTGATAAAATAATTAGAACTCTTTAATAAAACTGTAGAATTTTACAAAACACAGACCATATTTATATAATTATATGTTATGATATTATTGTAAGTCACTAATAATTAATTAAAAATTAACAACTTAAGAAAAAAATTTCTCTCTCATAATATGATAACAATTTAAGAGCATACATGTGAAAGTAAGAATTAAAATATATAATTTTAATCATATTCATAAAATAGGGATTTTTAATTATCTAATTATATATGGCAACAATGCTCAAATTTAAGTTGATGTATCTTTAGGATGATATTTCTTGTTTTCATGGAGTTTCATTTTTCATTATTCTTGAAAAGATGAAAATTATATATATATAATGGAAATATACCAATGATAGAAAAACGTAATCGGTTTTACCGGTATAATTATGAAAACATTGAATCAACAGATTTTCTTGTTCGGTTTAAATTTTCCAATTCCATTTACTTCAATAATTCTTGATATTAAAAATCAATTAGCTTATTAATTAATTGGTCGGATTTGTAAATTAATTATTTTTATAAATTAAAATAAATCAATTAATTTTTATTTAACATACCATTTTTTTAATTAAACTTCAAAATTTTCGACAAGTAAAGACAATTCCTTCAATCATATTTCAAAATTGTTAATTATATTTAATCTTTAATTTTATACGATGAAAATATTAATAAAAACAACTTATTCAACTAAGTTGTTTAACTTTTTAAAATTGGAATACTTAGTTAAAATTTTACAAAAAATTGAACACTAAAATAAAAATTGAAAAATAATATTTTTTTATCCATTATTCATATCTTTACCTATTCGCGTTCGTGATTGTGTGAGTGTATATATATAAATTAAATAGTGAGTATGATCTTATAACATTGGTTTACTTTTGCAAAAATTACATGTATTTATATATGTACGGAAATATATGGATGATTAAAAAATTTAAATAATTTCGGTTGATTTAAATATGAAAACTTTGAAACTATTTTTCTGGTTTGATTTTTAATTTTTCAATTCCATTTACTTTAATAATCCTTATTATTAAAAATCGAATAGCTTATTAATTAATTTATCGGTTTTATAAATTAATTATTTTTTATAAATCAAAATAAATCAATTATTGTACATTTAACACTCTCTTTAATTAAACTTCAATTTTTCGATAAGTAAAGAGAATTTCTTATTTCAAAATTTTTAATTTTATTTAATGTTTAATCAATTTTATAACAGTCTAATACATGTTGAATTTTTTAAACCTTAAACATACTGTCTTAACGGTTTAACTTTCGATCTGATTTTTAAAACATTAGAATATATATAGAAAGCGTTATTTTATTTTTAGCTAATTCGGATATGATAAAAGGGAATTAAGATATATAAATCGTTATAATATCCTTTTTAGTGCTTTTTTAATGCAATTTAAAATTTATTTGCTATAGGATCTATATATTAGATTATTTAGTTTTAGGCTAACTAAAAAAAATATGATTTTCCATGATTTACCTTTTAATCTTAGACTAAGTAAACTATTAATCATTAGGCAGTTGCAGAGTTGCAGTGTGAAACAGTATTTTGTAATAAGAAGATAAGTTATTATAATGGGTTAAAGTTTGGTTTCTAGATTAACGTTGACATCATCCACTAATGGTAGTTGTAGAAACTAATTAAACCAGATTAGTTACCTTAAAATAAGATTAAAGTATAGATTCTAGAGAGCCCACCACTTATTCCTCTCCTCCTCATGGATTGATCCTCACTAGATTTTCCCAATTTGTTTATGTGATTAATAATAATTGTGGTATTGACAAAAAAACTTATTTTATTGTATACATATCTATCTACGGATGTATAGACTTGACGGTCAAACACCATCATCACTGGCTTTTAGGTTTGGACCAAGTCAATAGCTTGAGCTTTGAAATTTAACAAAGGAATGAGATGAACTCGAGCATTAAGTTTATGTTTTTTTTTAATTCCTTTTAGATTATCTATTTTAGTTTTTTAAATTTTAGTTAAATGTTAACATTAAACAAATTATCATATTTAAAATACATAAACTACCGTCATATTTGTTATAAGATGGCAGAAACTAAATATCAATACTACGTATCGTTATTTTTTGAGCATGTCGTACAAAATTTATTTAACACGGAATATCCGATTGGTGTAATTCGTAAATTATTGTATTAATTTAAAAATTTATTCAATGTGCATAAAAAAAAGAATAATAAAAGAGAGTGCATGAAAAGGAATAATAGTTTCTTATGGTTATGTAATGGAAACGCTCACCGGTAATTGCGGCCTTCGGGAAAAAAAAAAAGAACTCAAGACCCAATAAGAATATTTTAGCTTATTATTATTTATTTAAAGATATTTAGTCGCACATGATCCGTCAAAGTCAACAGTGTTTTGATATATTTAATAAAATAAGTCTTTTTCTGTTTTCTAAGGTGTGAAATCGGTTTAACGCGGAAAAACAACACATGGGGACAAAACGACGACAAATCAGCCCCGTTTTGCGTGCACGTATCTTTGAATATTTTAGGGTAGTCCTACTCTAGATTACATATTGATAATTTATATATTTATATATTTTTATTAAGTTAATTGATAAATTAAAACTTAATTTAACATATGCAATACATTTCATCGTTAGTCACATTTTTATGGTCTCTTACATGAGTTGTATTACTATAATGATTTCACCGCTTATATCATTATCATCATCACCCAGTTTAAAGTTTCGTAATGAAGCGAGATTTGGAGAGTTTTGATAGTACACAATCTTAACCCTACATAATAAAGAGGCTGTTTTCGCTAATATCATATTAATTATTCAACTATTTTATTAAAAAAAAGGGTAAGGCAGATTTTCAGGGTGTGAAAATTACATATAATATAATTAAAAAAATAGAAACAAAAGGTTGACATGGCTTCTCCTTGTAGTTTTAAATATGGGAATAAGAAATGTAAGAGAAGATATTTGTGGGGTTGCTGACATTTGGAAGTTGGTGTGTCAAAAGCTTAAGCTCGCGGTCACATGGGGGGCTAAAGAAAGACAAGAGTCTTAGTCATAGCTCTTTCGCTTTTATTTTCCAAATGTCAACTCTTGCCATGATGCCATTATCAGACTGTAACTTGTCTTTTTGAAACTTTCTTCTTAGACTCGTCTCCCTTCCTCTATTATTTGGTCTAATTTTGAGTTGACTAATTGCCATATCTGACCCAAATTGAACTACTACATCAATGTTGAATTGATTAAATTTTAAATCAAAATTCGTTCAACTAAAATATAATTTTGGTTTAACTTAAAATTTTGATTAAGCTCTGAATCGTTCGATTGTTCGAATTAAGCTTGAATCCGAGTTGCATGCATTAATAAATTGTCACATTTGAGGTTTTAATGCAGATAAAATTACAATATAGGCAAATTTCACCCGTATGATACACAGATATGTTAATTTTTAACTAAAATGAGACACAATTATTCATTCACTTGTATAAAACATAATTCATTTTCTATTCTTGTCCTCTGTATAATTTATAGGCGGAAGGCTTGATGTGAAATCAAATCCTACCTGCAACTGGACTTCAGAACCGACAATTGGACAAGGTTCTACCGACACTTAAATAACGTTAGCCGACATCTATAAATGGAGGTGAGAACAGCTTGTAGAATGTAGACACATGTCCTCAAGGAACAGAAACTGTCCAGGGGTTTGTCCACACAAAGAATTGACTGTTTACCTACAAATTGCACGGATCAAAGGACGAGTAGATCCTGCAACTTTCATGGCGTTTGCAACACTCCTCAAAAGTACAAAATCTATAGTTATATGATATAAAAAGTACACAAATTTGTACAATGTTGTGAATGCAAGAAAATTCTATTGTAATCCGGACAATGGTACGTTAGTTCGGATTCGATTTCATCCGCGTATTAATTTTGATAGTCAAGATCGATCCGATCAATCATAACAAATTGATCTAATCTGGGGCTGACATAGCTCCGATTCTATTGAGTTCAAACTTAGAAAAGTCTTTTTCTATGGTCCCCTTGGCAGGTTGAGCATGAGAAGAAAGAACTTTTCCATTCTATAATTGTTATCTGAATTCAACAAATCACTTATAGAACACTTGTGGTGTTGATGTTCATGCATTTATTTATTTGGACCACTTGATTTATGAATTATGAAGTGCATTAAACTCATTATCTTGAAAAGGGATTGATTCAAGTAGTTGATCATTAACGACCCAGAAGAAGAAAATAAACAAAAGTGCCTGCTGTATAGATTTGTACTGAAAATCTAATAGCTTACAAGAAAAAGAAAAAAGGAACACTCCAAAGCTTATCCTGGTAATTTGGTATGTTTCACTTCAAGCCTAGAAGTTGTATCAGGACTGGCCCCAAAAGATTAAGAAACAAAGTGAGTTTCTTCCACACAGATATGTGCTTTGATGAACCGTTATTTGGGATAATGTCCATCCACAGAGGACCCGGAAACTATTATCATAACGACCGGAAAAGTAAAGGCAATTCATCCTAACTGGAAAAGGCAAGGAGAGATTAGCCAATAGTTCGTAATAAGATACATGGTCAGTTCTGATTCTGGGATGGATTAAAGCTTTTGTTTCATGTGTCTTCAGCAGCACCAGCGGCTTCTCGCATCCGGCGCTGGTGAACATCCCAATTATACACCCGAGGGATAGTGACCTGCCAGTAGTAGCTTCAGAAGTAAGAAAACAAGAAACTCTTTTCTGAAGGTTATCAAGGGACAATATGCTTTCTGGATATGTCTTGGATACTTTAACTGCATATCCCAGAATCTCAGAACATTCACGTATAGTCATCACATTAGTCCAAAAAGACCAATAAAGACATGAACTTTCACACTACCTGCGTTATTGTGACTTGATCCCTCAAGAAATGTAGATCAGCAATTAGAACTTCTAAACTAGCTTTAGCATTATCTAAATTCTTGTTTAGGAGATCGGTAGCCTGCATGCAGTGGGATTGAAGATGTTAATACCGCTACTTTTTTTATAAAAAAAATATTAGTATGCATACTCGGCTGGATATGAAAAAAGAAACTGTTTGTTCCATTGATCTTAAAGCTGAAATTCAAACCTCATCACAAGAATACTCCAACATGACATTTGCCCCCAGCCATAAACACACTGACTCAGCACCCTCGATCTTAGCTTTTGAATATATGCCTTCAGATATCTCAAAATCAGAAATAAGTGCCTGCATAGAAAATGGAGATGCAATGCCTAACTTGTCGGAGCAGATTCTAAAGAAAAAAGGATGAAAAAATGGATGACATAAAACATGCGATGTAAGCTCGTCAAGACAACAGTATCCAATGCATCTACTTTAGTCCAATGCAGAATACATGGTGCTAAATATGTTCTACGATGATAAATCTCCAAGCACATCACTATATTTTATGTGCATTTTAAGTCAAGGTTGCAAGGACTTCAAATATGAATTACACATCCTCATCTCATAGAGGACTATACATGAACAGAAGTATAGAACCAACAAGGGACAAACTGTTTTGGTTGAATCAAAAGCCGTAATGCAGTGCATATGGTTTTGGAATTCAGAATCCAACACAATGGCAAGTTAACATTTAAATCGACATTTCGAAGATAATTCCATTAGTAGAGTTGAAAGTCATGACATCTGATGAAGAGAAGGTTTAGGAGAGAGAGATCTGAAACATCTAGGAGTGGACTACACTAGGATTGGATGGTTTGGTAGAAGTTTACACACTTCCTGAATCCAAAGTTAGACAGATCAAGCTCAGAGGCATTTGTCGTGCATATGCAAAAGATAGGAAGGCCATTTCTAGATAATTGCAAATAAGCATAAGCAGTTCAATAATTTTTGGGGAGAGATCTCTCATTCCGCAAACTTATATACCCATGTAGACTTGGTCCTTCTCTTAGGACATTAGAATATGGTAGTTTTAATTAGGTTCAAACCTACATAAGAAAAAGCTTAGAGTTGGTGATGACGATGGGAACCTGAACACCTTCCCGAAAATGTAATTCACTGAGATCATGTAAGTATGTGCATCAAAGTGAAGGTACAAACAGAATAAAGGATGACTGGAATACAGACACGAACCTCACCAGCACCCTTCTTCGCCTGCAAAGTGGCAACGACATCTAAGCATTTCTCAATATCAGGGATCTTTGCCTAAAAATCAGAATAATCAAATAACATAAACTCAAAATCTATGACTATCTCAGAAGGTTGAGAAACAAAAGAAAATTAAAATTTTATTCATCACCAATACCATGTCTTCATTAATACTATCCAACATAGGAAATGACATTCCCTCCACAAAACAGCCAGCAATAAGAAGAATGGGTTAGAACATATTAACTTATCTGGTGATAAAGTAGCATTCTGCTTTTGGTAATTAATTAAGTTAATGAATAATGATGGAATAATCAGACCATTAGAGATTAAAGAAATTTGAGCTTCACCATCCAAGGGTCACATTTTTAAGATTTATTTCATCATCCTCACTCACTTCACAGGCAACTTAAATCTACCGACAACGATCAGCTTGCTAATATAACAAGAATTCTTATACAGGAAACTACACTATACAGTTTTATTTGGCTGGTTCAAATATAAAACACTACAACTACAATATTCCTTCTTTCCTTGCACTTAATGAATCATATTGCAATGAAGTCCTTGTCGATAGTGATAGTCCGTCACAACAATACACACAGGTAGCACTAAATACTAACAGCAACCTACCTGAAGATCTCTCTGCTGGGCAAGAAGTTTCATTTCTACCAATTTATATTGCTGAAGTCTGCAGAAGTAAATATCACAAAGACCAATGAGAAAGTTACTGAATTTTTCATCCAACTAGACTTAAACCCCTAAAGGCAAAATAGTTAAAAAGTTACTGAATTTTTCATCCAACTAGACTTAAACCCCTAAAGGCAAAATAGTTAAGACAGCTGCTTTGACCTAAATCACCATTCAGGTCTAAATTGAACATAGTAATCAGGGACACACACTCATAGTAACTAAGCATTCACCGAGTAAAAGACTGGCAATGTCTAACAAGACCAGGAGACAAGAAATCCAATTGGGTGTGTGAAAAAAAGCAGAATTTTAACTACAAACACGATCATAGAAGCAAAAAGATTGAAATTTGAACAAATACAACTGATGGGAAGTCACAAAATCAAGCAAATTCCATGAAATAAGAGAAAACTAATAAAGGGAAAAGGTGAAATAGGAAAAAGGAAGAACCTTTCTTGAAGGAAGGACATAGCAGAGTTGACATCGAGTCCAGACTGAGTGAGATACGTTTCTACATCCTCCACGAACTGTGCCCCCGGTATACCCCTTCTCTCCGCCGTTGATGTTGATGATGACGCCATTTTTTTTCTTGATCGATTCTAGATGGAGGCGAGGATGGTTTATGCCTTTTTGGTGCTTCAAGTTCTGTGCTTTTATCCGATCCCTGTCTTCGGCGTAGAAGAAGAACCCACTCTGTGCCCCACCTTGGGGTGAGGAAGACTTGAGGACTAGGATGTCGACTCCAAACGACGCGGCCTTTGTCTTACAAAACTGTTGGACCAAGCTCTGGACTAATAGTTATGGATCTTAAGTTCATCTAAAATGGATATTGGATCTGAACCCGCTTTCAAACTTTGTTATAAATGTCCTCTTAAACAAGTCGTAATCATCAAGAATTAATACTACTTTTTTTTAATAATTGGGAATTTATAGTCATTATTCATTAATTGTGCATCAAAATATTTTGTAGATCACATATTTTCAACAAAACACTTAGATCAATTAAAGTATGATGACACTAAATCAAGTGAGATTCATGATTTTAATACCCAAGTTCGATCTTGAAAAAATTAGTATGTTTAAATTCGAATTAAGCTCGATTGAATCTATACAATTGGATCCGAGGAAAATTTTGGTTCAAATATCATGTTTGTGTGTGGACATATAAGAACAGGTATAATTAGGTGATAATCACAAAATTAGATGTGACCCTTAATTTAATTTGGTCTTAACACTTCAATGATTGCGAAATTATTGCGCAAGTTGCAAACAGGTTTATGATTAGACTGCAAAACTACTCTACGAGATTAGTCTGGCCAGTGGAGAAGGAGAAGGTTGAATTAAAGATAAGATTGGAAAAAAGAAATTTAGCCTTAAGGTTGTTTAATTGGTCGAAAAGGAAAGAGTTTTTTAATTAAAAGATCGAAGATTCGATTTGAGGTGAGATTAAAAAAAATTAAAAAATAATAATTAATTGAAAGTAATAATATGTTGAAACTCAACTTGCAATATTTTAGTGTATTATTTCAGTCTATAAATTAAAAATTTTAAGATTAACATAATATAATTTAGGGTTTAGAATTTGAGGAATAAATTTTTATCTCGAGCCGGTAAGGAGATCTTGATTAAAGCTGTTCTTCAGGCTATTCCCGCTTATTGTATGAGTGTTTTTTTGCTTCCGATCTCCCTGTGTGATGAGTTGCAACGAATGATGAATTCTTTCTGGTGGGGTAGTAAGGCTGATGGTACTCATCAGGTTCATTGGTTAAGGTGGGATCGAATGTGTGAAAAGAAGCAGGATGGTGGACTTGGTTTTCGGAATCTACGATGTTTCAACCTTGCTATGCTTGCTAAGCAAGGATGGCGTCTTATGCATTCTCCGACTTCGTTGCTTTATCGTATTTTTCGTGCTAAATATTTTCCTACTGGTGATTTCTTATCTGCCAATTTAGGGTATAATCCGAGCTTTACATGGCGCAGCATTCATCAGGCCAAAGCCGTCCTTCTTGCAGGTCTTCGCTGGCGCGTCGGCTCTGGTGAGAACATTCGGGTATGGCGTGATGCTTGGCTGCCAAGAGATCACGATTTTAAGGTTCAACCAGCCTCTAGCTGGGCTGCTTCGGATTTGAGGGTTTCGGACTTGTTTGAGCACGATAGTAGGCAGTGGGATTATGACAAGGTTTCTTCTCTTTTTAGTGAGGAAGATGCACGAGTGGTGCTTTCAATCCCTCTCTCTTCTTCTGTCCCAGATAAGCAGATTTGGCATTATGATAAACGAGGGGTGTACACAGCTAAATCAGGTTATTATGTTGCTTCTCATTTGTATCGCACCCCTGAGGTTACTCATGTTGTCGACTGGAAGTGGGTGTGGCGTCTGCAAGTTCCTCCGAAGGTACGGGAATTTACTTGGCGTGCATTACGTGATCTTTTGCCGACTAAACAACGTTTGAGTCAGCGTGGCTTGAACGTCGCTCCTCTGTGTGGCTGCATGGCTTCGAATGAGGACCTTGATCATGTTCTAT
The DNA here is from genome assembly GCA_026284465.1 of Erythroxylum citrifolium. Classification (NCBI taxonomy): domain Eukaryota; kingdom Viridiplantae; phylum Streptophyta; class Magnoliopsida; order Malpighiales; family Erythroxylaceae; genus Erythroxylum; species Erythroxylum citrifolium. The sequence continues at coordinate 87,461,579 of JANKOE010000206.1, read as the reverse complement.
TGCGGTGTAATAATGCTATCGCTGTGTGGCAGCTATGGGG
>JANKOE010000206.1:87447884-87461439 GCA_026284465.1 Erythroxylum citrifolium | reverse complement strand
TTTCTGCTTTCGTTTTCTCCTCCAGTTTGTATCGCGGATTGTTTTTGATTTATTGAAGTTATGTTTTGTCAAAAAAACATAATATAGTTTTAATTTAATATTTTGGATCTGAGCGACAGTAAACTTAACTCATATCACATGCTTGCCAATAAATATGATTTGAAGTTAATTATGATTAAATTAAAACGAAGTTATTTTAAATAAAATGTTTGAATGGTTTGAAGTATACTTTGATTTGTACCTTAAATTCAAATTTAATTTAAAATTCAATTAATATAAATTTATTTCATTAATTTTGAATTAGATTGAACTGGAATAGATCAGAATAATCAAAACTATTTGGTATATTGTCTTGTTATCTAATTAGCTCATAATAATGTTTAAAAGGGTTTTAAATTACTAACTGTAATTATAATTACAATTATCGCAAGATTAACTATGATGATTTAATCCTTCACTACATTATTAGGTTTTCATGGCTACGTTAATTTAATCCCTTGTTACTTACTTAGAGTATATTTGGTTGAACGTAAGTTTTTAATTAAATTGAATGGTTTATAATGAAAAAAATATACATGGATGTAATATTATAAATTTGTTATTTGAGAGAGATGAAATGGTTTATAATATAATATAGTGTAATGCTGTTTGAAATAAGGATTTATAATGTAATATAGTGAAAAGTTGTTTATTATTTTACATTTCATCCTAAACTTTCAAATCAAAGGTTTATCATTTTTATTATTTATAATTATGATGGAGTGAAATGTAATAAGATTTGCTTTACGCAAGGTAAGCTTTTGAGTTTGGAGTCCCTATAGGTGGAGAGGGAGGGAGAGGGAGGGGCATGTGTGTTTTCGGAGCAAACATTTATTAACCTCTACAGGACAAGGCTTTTCTGACATTAGTTTTTTGATTAATTTGCGTTTCGGATACCTGTGCCGCCCACTTTTCAGAACGGATTGGACTTCTCTTCAGTCTTTATAAGCCAGCGCGTCCTCCTTATCGGACAAGCTTCGTGATTTAGAGCTTTTTGTTTACGTCTTTCGACTCTCTTCTCACTAATCTCGTTTCTATTTTCCCTGCCACTTGCATAACCCCTGGTTGTCTTCCTTTTTTATATTAGTTGTATTATTATTATTATTATTATTATTTTCACTTGTATTTGACCTATTAGTTTTGGTTTGTCCTCTTACTATTATTATTAATATTATTCTTACTATTCTTATTATTACTATTATCAGTAATTAGTATTATTAGTTTATTTTAGCTATAACAGGAGATTTGGGTTTTTTTTTCTCTTTCTTCTTATTATTTCTATTTAGTGCTTTTATTTTTCTAGTACTTGTATTTTCATTTATTTTATGTTTTATGAATTGTTTCTTTTACCTGCATCATTCTTCTTATTGTCTCGTTTGCATGTGGGTCCACCAAAAAAAGTCTCTCTACGATGTAGGGGTAAGGCTGCGTACTATCGGACCTCCTCAGACCCTGCTTCATTGCAAAATTTTGGACTGGGTGATGACGACGACGACGACGACGACGATAGTTATTAATCACTTGTGTTTAAGAAAAAAAAAGGAACCTTCTTCTTTTGAAAATTTATATTAATATGAACTATTTATTTCATAATAACTCGTTTTCTTTCTTAATCATAGGTTATTATCAAACTATAAGTTTTTTATCTTGTAGGATTGATTATATAGATTTGTGGTTTAAATTAAATGTAAAGATATAATAATTAAAGATTAGAGAATAAAATAATATCCAATAGTCAATTAATTTTATAACTATTGAACAAAAAAAAATTCACTGTTTCGAAAAACACAATAATATATGTTTGGTATGGAATGTGGAATTGGAGAACCTTTACTTTTTCCTCTTTTACTTTATACTTTCTCTTTGAGTTTGTGGACGAAGCCATGACTCCTCCATGCGAGAATCCTTTTAATTCTTGTCCTTTTCCTCACTTTGATAATAAAATTTCATGCAAAGGCCGAAAGAAGAGACAGACATCGGGAAAAGGATAGTTACCTAGCTACACATTATTTTATCAATTTTTTAATTTGCTCTAATTCGGTTAATTACGAACATGGTATTCGATTTCTTTTAATGAGTTCAATTTAATTAATTTTTGTTTAATTTTTTTAAATAAAGCTAAGATTTACAAGTTTATGATTATGCCGTCATAAAATCGACTAAAAGATTAATAAATTGCTCGGTTTTTATAACAAATGTTATTAAAGTTGATTGTTGAAAATTAGAAGGTTTAAGATTTTTATGGTTAAATTGGTCCAATCGATTAAGTTTTTTAATCATGGATTATAGTAATTGTGAAATTTTATAAATTAATCTCATATATGGTATCATTTAAGCTGATTAATCATGGGTTCTAATTAGTATTCGTTGATATACATACAATAAGTATTAGCGTGTAAACTAAGGTTTAGGTGTTTGATGTTACGTAGGAGCAGCCGATAGAACTAATGCGTTGCCACGTGCAAAAGTCACTAACTCTTATATATATAATTGTATGAAAAAAAAGGATTTTCCATTGATTAATTGAGTGATTTAACAACAACTGATTTTGTTTAGATCAATTATTGAAGAATATATTCAAACTTTATTTATATGACAATCATTTTTTCATTTAATAGATTAAGAAAATTTTCCTCTCCCCTCTGTTTTTTTGGTGATTCGAAGTCAAGACCTCTTATAAAGGAGAGCCTTAAGTAAAGAGTTGAAGCAAATCAGACTACTAGGAAACCCAAAGCTGCTGGAAACCTAAGTAGAGCCAGTGATCAATTAGCAGCTAACCAATCAGGATGTGACAATTCTTTGTGTGCAAAAATATACAGATTACGTAAGAATTTGAGGAATTTTGAAGTTTCAGATTTACCTCCTCTAGAACTCTTAGCGCGGGGTCTTAGGAGCTTAGGATTTAGTCAAGCAAAAAAGTTAGGATACCTAATGTATATAAAAAAAGAAAAATTGCAGCTTAGCTGCCAAATAATTAATTTCGTAAAATAAAAAAAGAAATTAGGGTATATTTGGAAAAAGTTGTGTGTGGTGCAGGTGGTTTGTTCAAATGATGGAAACTTGCCTCCACTTTAAGCTCAAGGCTAGATTAGAGGTCACAGGCTAAAATGATTCTGATCACATAACTTTCTATATACCCAAACTCATTAAGACCTAGTTAACCCAAGTACTTAGCCCTTACATAATATAGTAGTATTGTGGAGGGGAGGCCAGACAAGCAATCCTCTTCTTTTTCTCTTTGTTTTGCTTTTGCCACTCCTCACGTACATAGAGACCATGTGAGATCATATTGCTAAAGGGTTATTTATATTGGAATAAAACTTTAATTAAATTATATATTAAAATAACATTATTTTAATTAAATATAATTAAACTATTTAAGTCAAATTTTAATTAATTAATTAATTTTAATTCAAATAAATTTCAATCAACAATAACAATCTAGTGAAGGTCCGATGATATCTAAGTTTTTTTTAGATTCGAGAAAACTTCGTAGGTAGGCTAAGCGGGTATACCTCTCCTAAAGCTTAACTAACGCACTATTCCACAAGCGGGTCAAGCAGGCGCACCTCATCATCGAAGGTCCAACTAGTTTTTCCACTTACAAGTGAAACCTCGGTTGTTCCAGACTCTTACAAGAAAGGCTAGTATGAAATCGAACTTGAGACCTAACCGAAGCTAAGCTCCGCTCTCAACCATCGAGCCATACCCTTCAAAGGAGATGATATCTAAGATGTTCAGTGTATATATTCATATGTATATGTATTGAAACAATAAAATAATAATAATTAACAAATCATTAAGTTAGGTTAAATGTGTCGATTTTACCATCCTTATCTCCACCGCCTCCGGTCCGCCACTAGAACTAGATGGGGTGGCTTGTCTGTAAGTGACAGGCTGAACAAAATGAATGCTTACCATGTGCTCTCACTAAAAAACATGATGTGTGCAACTTTTGAGAGACTCCTTTTAATGTGTGCTTAGACCAGAGAATAAAACTGTGGGTCCATGCAGAGAAAATTGAAGTAGACCCGTACGAGACCCTCTTCTTCAATTTCGATCTCAACCCACCTGCATGAACCCTGAAAAATTTGAAGGAAATCGCCATTGTTGAAGGCTTGATAGTGATGAAACACAGCACTCGTGTGCCTCTACTATAGTGATTGATAGATAGGTTGCTCTCCTTAGATTGGGAAGGCCGGAAGGGGTTCATAGGTGTCACCTGCTCCATTTCGAGCCCCCCCTCCCCAGGAGGGTCCTTATTTTTAAAGTGGTCCCCTTGTGTCGGCATATAATTGTTGAATTAAGTTTCAAAGATTCTTTTTAGTTCAAAAATTTCGCAGTTGTAATTTATCTAAAAATTTGAAAATGGTTAAAATTTAGACAGTAACAATAATTCGGTAAAAATTTCACTGATATGATACGAAGAGATTCAATATTATACAATTTTACTCTTAATTAAGAGAAAGATTGATATTGAAAAATTAATATTAAAAAATATATAAAAACAAAAAATAAATACTTAATAAGAAAAAATATGAGATGATAATAACCAAATAATACGATAAATATTGACCAATCTTGAAATTTATAAAAATTATATAATTTTTATTAAATAATTTATTCAAATATTTAACTTACAAATTATTATTTATTATAAAATTATTTTTTGAACTTGATTTTTATTAAAAATTTATAATAATTATTTTAAATGTAATTTCGTATAATTTTAAATATGTGAATAATCTAACTAAATTATATAATAATTAAACTCCATTTTAGTGATTATTTAAAAAGTTTTAAAGATATGTAAATTCTTTAGATATATAATTCCAAGAACTTAAGTATTGAAAAGATTCTTGAAAAGGCTTTATTTAACTAATTAAAACATACAAAAAATTGACTAAAATCAAATTTCATGTATCTAAACCTTAAATGGAGAAAATAAGAGACGATTAATGGCCATATCAACCATTGCTTTAAAGAAAACTATTTAAAATTTTAAGGCGTAGGTGAATTGGTAAAGAGTTCTTCTGTCTTAAATGAGATTGTAGGTTCAAATTTTCCTCTCTTAGGAGACAAAGCTCAAGCCAGGAGATTGTAGGTTCAAATTTTCTTCTCTTAAGAGACAAAGCTCAAGCCAGTCTGGGTGTAGATGACTTAAAGTACCTTCCTATAATTAAAACCCTTTTTGAGAGGAAAAAAAGAAGAACCTAGGATAACCCCACGTCACTTTTTATTTATTTTATTGTTATTATTACCATTAAGTGTACTTCATAATTACTTTATTATTTAATATGTATTTTTAAAATTTTGTTATACATATATATATTTATTAATTAGAGATAAGATTATGAAAGTTTTAAAAGTATCTTTAAAAATTTAAAGTTAACATTTTTTGGACATATGCACCTCCAAAATTAAAGGAATAATTCTAAAATAATAACATCAATAAGAAATAATACTCTTAAAACCACAATGTAGCAAAGCCTAAGGTATCATCCCTATTGCAATAAGTAGGAGCAAATTAAAATGTTGTTGCTTTATATAATTAATATTTTTTTGATATATATTTAATAAAATTTTGAAGTTGTGTTTTTTAATAATAATTTAAATGATTCTTTCACCAGCAAATAAATAAAACTACGTCAAGGGGTATTAAACCATCCACTATTGGTTATAGAACTAACAGAAAGCAAGGTTAAAAAAATAATTTTACAATTGGACAGAACATAACTAAGAAAGAGTTACGAAAAACGAAAACTAAAAGAGAAAAAGGAAAGGAAGAAGAAGGAAGACAAGTCGTATTCAACAGGAGATTGCAGATAACGGATGTAGAAGAAAAATGATAAAAATGAAAAAAAAGGCCAAAAAAAGGGGAGAGAAATCGACATCTGGCAATTAAGTCGCTGGCGACGAGCTAGAAGCACCGGCGGAGCCAGAGAGGAGGTCAGCGAGAGCGCTCATGGCGCGAACTTGCATCTCAAGAGCAGCGATGTAATCAGTAACCTCTTCAAGAATCACCGGCAGCGGTTCTTTCCGGCAACCCGGAACCAACCGGCCAAGAGTCTTTACCTTCCGTTGGACAGCCGGCATACCCTTGCCTCTCAACCTCAAAACGCTCACTCTCGGTTTCTTCGACCGGCCGCCACTCCCTCCCGCAGCGGGCGCCGTCACTCGCTGCCTCTTGTGCTGCTTCCGGAACTTGAGCTTGATCCGGCTGGTCAGTATCGCTCGGCTCCACCTGGTTCTCCCCTTAGCGGAGGCGGCGAGAGCATGATCGGCGGCTTCACGGACGGCGCGGCCTCGACGAGGGGCGGAGGGAGAGGAAGGAGAGAGGCTAACTTGGCTCAAGGCTTGAATGAGTTTATCGGAGTAGACCTTCTGCTGAGCTTCAGTCTTCCATTGAGCGTGCGTATGTGTTTGGATCTGTTTCGACAGTGCTTCTAGAGATTTCTTCTTCTTTTTTCTCCTGAACCGATCGGTGCTCGCGTTATTGGTTACCGGATTCGAGATCTGGGTGGAGGCCATGCAGATAAATTCCAGATTATTCGATTCGATTCGATTCACAAAAATCCTCGTCACTCCTGATCCAGAGAACTCGAGATTCAATAATTATAAGAGCGATGAATCGTCTGGGGACATGAAGATATTCCGACGATTAGCTTTGACAAAGAGAGAGAGAAGGAATTTATATAGGAGGAGACGAGAGGAAGGAAACGGAACGGAAAAAGAACGGAACAGAGATGAGTTGGTGAGGTGTCTGTCCTGTCGATGGTTTATAAAGGAATCAAAGCAAGGCACGCCTCAATACCCACATTTTATAATTGCCTCGCTCACTCTTATCACCAATCTGTGCCTTTTACCCATGTGATGTAGCTCCTCTCTAGTTTTACACCCTTGTGTTCTATTCCAATTCCAAAGGGCTTAGGTAAAACAGGCGGTGACTTTTATGATTTGAACTTTTTTTTAACATATTCCTAAACATTTAAATTTGAGTGCAAACAATAAAATTTAGATTAAATTCGAGTTTGGATTAAATTTTTTTTATCTTATTAATATCATTTACCTTTTCATTAAAAGATACTCCCTCCTATTCAAAATAAAAGTCGGTTTAAAGAAATGCACACTTATTAAGAAAATTAATGAAATGTTTGATATACTATTATTAATTACATGTTGAAGTGCCTAAAATATAATACTATGTGTAATCTGTGTAATTAAATTGTGAGAGAAATTAAAGGATAATTTTGAAAATAAAATCATAAATATGCATGAATTGTGAGAGAAATTAAAGGATAATTTTGAAAATAAAATCATAAATATGCATGAAAAGTTACGTACGACACTTATTTTAAATAATTAAAATCTTTCTGAAACAACTTTTATTTTAATTTAGAACTACCGCGCCGCTTATGGTCATAATTGACAACCTTGTGTTATAAGCATAGTATCAACTAACTTAGTTAAGACAACACCTGGATTGGTCCACCCAAGAGTGCACCATTCGGTTACATGTGTCTCGTCTCCCGTCTAGACCAACCTAACCCATGTGACTTAGCGGCAGTAATCATCGAATGTATATAATGATTTATTAAATTAGTGTTTAGAATTAAATAAAAAAGAAAGAAAGCTAGCATTTTTTTCACTATATATTATAACTTGCCTATGTTACAAGTTTTAGGTAAAATCGCAACCCGTGACCTACGACGAACCATGAGTTGATCATTCTAACCCATAAGGGGTTGTTTCAAAGCCTTAGAGAGCCGAGCATGCGCAAGTGATTTAAGGCACTTTAATGGAATCTCCGAGCAGTTTGCCTATCCTGTGTCTGTCTGTCTGTCTGTCCATAACATGTCTCCCCGCTTACCTTTGAAATAGTTCTCCATGTGCAACATTACATAAAGTGCTGACAGAGAAATAAAAAGGGGTTAGGGGCAGCGAGACCCATCCTTCACTTTGTTGTTGTTATGTGGTTGTTGCAACGTAAATTTCAGGAACCTTTACCAATTCCTGAATCCTGAATTTGTGAAGTATTGGGATTAGACCCCATATTATCATCAAGGTTTGGGGATTGGCTGACATAATTATGATAATCACTAATCTGCTCCTTAAAAAATACATCTTCTTTTTTTCTTAATTTTTGAACTTATATTTAATATTTTTTATTTCAATTTCCCACTCACCTTTTCAGGTAAGACTAAGAGGATACCAATAAAATACTAAACACAAATAAAAATTCTATTACTCCCTCCTATTCAAAATAAGTGTCGTTTTAGAGAAATTTTAATTATTCAAAATAAGTGTTGTTTGTGACTTTTTATGCATATTTATGATTTTATTTCCAAAATTACCTTTTAATTTCTCTCACATCTTAATTACACAGATTATATTTTCAAGACACTTTAACATGTAATTAATAAGAGCATATCAGATTTTTATTAACTTTCTTAATAAGTGTGCATTCCTCTAAAACGATACTTATTTTGAATTGAAGGAAGTATAAATTTTCAATAATAAGTTCTTTTAAATAGAAATAGGATATTACGCAATGAGCCAATTTCGGTCTCGTTTGATAGACAATTAATTAGCTATCTGAATGGTTGCCTTCGGTTGTTTAACTCTTTAAACAACTAACAGTCGAGTCGAAGATGAAAACGCTACGGATATAAAGCCAAAAAAAATGCAGTTTCTTAGTTGACTATGTAACAAATTCCAACAGGAAAAATTTGGCAATTAGGTTTAGTTTTCAGAAATTGAGACAACAGGGTACAAACACAAAGTTAAGTTTGTGTGAATTAAAAGGAGTATGAGATGATGAGGCATGCGACTAGATGATGTATGAGGTGTTGGCTTCCACTAATGGAATAGAGCGTATGGGTCCCTTACTGTATTTTTGTATTCATTCCGTGCAATGATTAATGGAGGTGTTGATCCAGAAAAAGAAATGGTAAAAATTAAAAGAAATGCATGTGCAATGTGGGCTTGCTTCTCTGGCACCTTCCCATCTTCGGCTTTTGTTTTGTGGAGGTTTTTGGAGTTTTGCTGACTTTGTGGGGGTGTGGACAGTTATGTTCCACATTTCTCTGGTCATGGGTCCCTATCTATCCCCTGGACAATAGATTTTTCATTGGACGCAATCAATTATGTAACCTATGTACTTTATCAAGGGAAGTACTGTTAAGCATAAGAATGGTTCACCCACTTTGACACTACTTTCCTACATATACTTGACCTGTTTGAAAGTTTCTTCCAAACGCACAGCATGCAATGGCAGGGTGGCATTGGCTTCATCCGACACTAATAATATTATAAAAACACAAGGTGGCGTCGGCGTCGGCGTCGGCTATTACATAAGAAACAAATTTCCCATTTCACCTGGAGATAAACAGAACAGGCCTTAACAGGATTTCGTTAGTTTATCCAAAATGCTTGCAGTAATCATGAACCTAATCCTCATTTCACACCAAAATCATTGTGCCATGTGTATGTCGACATTGTACTGAGATAAAAGCTTTAAAAAGAATTGAATCTAAATAAACTAGCTGGGCATGATGAGGTGCCAGAGAGATTGCCTCCTCTTTCGGGACACAATCAAACAACAAGCACTTAAAAAGGGTGAGAGCAATGAACAGCACCAGAAAGTGAGGTAATTATTGCATGTGGATGGAGAAGAGTAATTGAGGATTTAATCCCTTGTCCGATGAATCTTAAGCTAAGGTTGTTGCTGGGCAGCAGTTGATCATGGTGAAGGAGCTTTTGAACTAGAATAACGCCATTTTAGAGGATTTCAATAAAGGGATTGGTGAACTTTGGTCTAGTAGGAGTTGGTTCGGTGACTACCAAATGACAGAATTTCGATTCAGGCAGCAAGTACGTCTAGTAGGAGTTGGTTCGGTGACTATCAAGTAGTCTAGCTTGATATATAGTTCACTACGTTTTACTTGCAACACCATGTTAAGCAGTAGAACTATGAAATGATGCCATCATCAAGAAGTAAGAACCTTACGATTAGCTGTAGCCCGCAAGAATTATATTTCTTCTTAAGATTAAACCTGTAATATGAATTTCTCCACACTAAGATTCGGAATTAAAGCCTCCAAACATAACTACTGTTGTCCTTCATAAGGTGGCGAGCTCCCTAGCTTCTTGTTAACCAGACCAGACTGTGGAAAAAGATGCCTGTCGACGAAAGGGACACTTCGCAATAGCTCTAGCTCTAGCTTTTTGGTCACACTAAACAATTTCTGGTTTTTTAAGTGCAACTTGCCCTTCCCTCTCTCTTTCCAGTGAAGAGTGATCTTTATACTTACTCAACAAACTTAAAAAATTATTGGTGGATTACAACAAATCTTTGCCTTTAAGTGCACCCAGCTACAATGGTTTCCCTCTATAATCACCAAACTAAAAAAGGAGTCACGAGGCACATCATCACGTCTTCCCTTCTCCCACTTAATCTTGATTTCTAGATACAGGAATAAGATAATGTTTATCTTAAGATCACACTTCAAGCTAGAAATGATACAATTCAAGCTAAGGCACGATTTCTTGTGGAAATCTACTTATGAGTTTAAGACTTCCTTATTTACCCGTTATGATTTGTTCAACTGTCAAATAAGATGCTTTATTGTCTCCTCATAAAGAAGCTTTAAAAGAAAGAGCCTATAGTGTGACAGATGATGTCTTTATTCGGGATGCTTTCTCATTCGTTCCTGCAAGCTTTGACTGCTTCCACTTAAAAGGGCCTCTCAAGCAGTGTGAAGTTGTCCTTTTATTTGGAGTAACATTTAAGTTCAGAACAAGTCCGTAAGCCAGCTAATGAGATTTTGAAGGATCATGATTGCATGATTGAGAGATCAATTTAATTTTGTATAAGTCCAACTCGACCCACCGTGAGAGTTGATTGCTACACCACCAAAGGTTGGCTTCTTCTGTTGGGATATTATAGAATAAAAACGTCCAAAACCCCAGCCCTTCTAAAGCGAGAGTCGAAGCCTTATCTCCAGGATCTGTGGTGCACTGGTGTAGGCTGGTCTCAAGTTTCCTTTTCAGTCTCCATCATCGTATTTTGACTGACAGAATGGACCTGTTTTGCCTCTGCTTATTCTATGCATCAAAGAGTAATTGTCCAAAGTATTTGTTAACAACTCTTATTTCTGACAGTTTATGTCGTTGACGCCAAGAATTTCACACATTGTATTTGCTCGTAGATTTTTCGAAATTATCATCGTGTTTGACCATGAAGCAGGAACCATGTTACTCTATTGTTCCTAGGGTGGTCCTGTAACAACAACATTGTCAAAGATAGAACCATATCTCAGCTCAATATCCCAGATTGACAAAGTCATTTTCAGAAAAGTAAAAAATAATAATGTCAAAGTAGTGTTCTGCACTTACACCAGCACTTGCGTAATCTAATACAAAATTTGCATGTGCTCAATTGTGCAAGTAGTTGATACTTGATAGTGGCAACAAAATTGTCATCGTTCACAACTTTGTTTTCGTTGGTAAGAAATATAGACTCAGTGGAATCCAGATAACAATGGTCGAATTTATGCAAGTTCTAGGTAAACAACAGGATTCCCATGCTTTCCTCCCTCTAGATGATATTAGGCACACCTAATCAACCAATAGGACAAAGAATCATTATTTAACCATGGCCTGATTGAGATACTTCAATACATCAAGCAACACGGGCACAAGCTGAAAGAGTAGTGGATAGGGTTCAAACTTCAAAGTAGTGTGGACTCGGGAGCAAACCAGGCTATTGAAAGAACGGAGAGGCTCATAGGCGTGTATTCAAGCACAGGGAGATGAGCAAATAATTCAATGTCCATCTAAGAAAAGCTGATAATTCAATGTCCAACTAAGAAAAGTTGACCATAGACATTGATGGGTAAAAAAATTCGTACGGAGTTTTATCAAATCAAGATGGAACCTCATGTAGACTCTGCTGGAAAAAAGTAAAGATATAGAGATATGTTTTCTTAACGCTAACATGTTGACTTCAAAGGAACCAGCGGACCTACTGTTAACTAGGTATGGCAAATGGGTCTAAGCTTAGTCCAGTCCAATCTGAAATCAACGCATTAAATCCAATTTAATCAGATTTCAAGTTGAGCTTGAGCTTGAGGGACTGATCTGAGACCCATCCAGAAGATTAGAGCCGCTCGGCTACCAGTCCAAAATGACAATATTTTGGGTAAAGCTTTTCAAAATGACATTATTTTGGACTCAAGCACGAGATCAAGCCGCAAGTTCTAAGTTTAGTCTGACCCAACTATTAACTTGTTTTGCTGGTTTTCTTCCCTTATGATGCTAACCACGTAATAACTACCAAAACTACATCTCACAAAGGACTGGGATCTGAAAAAGAAATGTGAGTAGCAAGAAAGTTGCATCAAACGCATATAGTCAGAGCAACGCTATAGCACAAATTCGAAGTATGTCAATATCAGAATATCATGTCAATGTGAAAATTTCTGATACAAAGTAAGGAATACGTAACTCGTAAAATCAGAAAATAAACCATACCTCTGTAATGCAGCAAGCAACGAGAAAACCACCTAAAAGCTTCACGTGTCGTTGATGTGAGGTCAGAACCTGATTTCGAGCTTTTCAAGAGGATTGTCAAAATGGCCGCACTCGAAGTAGGCGTGATTGAGATGTAATTATACCTTAGTTACGTATACCGGATCGAATTTGAAAAGGCAAAAAATAAAGAAATGCGAAAAAATACCTGATTTTGGTCTTTGTAACTTCAAACGAGCTTTTTGAAGTTGAAACGAGCGTGAATCCACCACCGTTTGCACAGGAGCTACTCTTCGGGACGCGGGTAAAGTCTTTCTACAATTTTTTCAAAACGTAAGCTCTCTTAACAAGTCAGAGAATTCTTATGCTTACGATTAATATGAGTAACTACAGGAGACCATAATCTTTATATATAGCTTTCATATCGGGCTTTCCTATCACAAAACTGATATGAGTTCGATTCACATTTATTAGGATCCATTTTTCGCACGGACTTCAACCTATTGATTTAGATCATTTATTGCGCCACTTTATTATTTTTATTTAGATCAAATTACATAACTTAACTGATAAGTTATTAAAAAAAACCAAAAAATGCAATTAATAGTTGTCCAACTTTATGAGAAAGGACAAAATTGTCCAGCATTCTCCCCATTGGACAGGTATTAATTGCAGTTTTAATTCTAGTTTAAAAACTCGGTTAAGCCATGCTACTGAATTAGTCGATTAGGTTTAAAAACAAAACATTTGATCCAAAGATAACGAAAGTCTATCATTCCGTCCTGCAAGGCTTTCGATGCCGAAAAGTATCAAATGCATGTGTCATGTGCGATACGGATCTAATAGAATCACATATACCTAATACCTCACTAACATGAATGGGAAAATAGAGTGTGGCAAACTAGAATCACTACAAGAAATTGTATTTTTAGTGAAGGTAAAAGTTGTCACTAAAAGCAGTAATATTTGTCACTATTATTAATAG
>JANKOE010000206.1:87433459-87447784 GCA_026284465.1 Erythroxylum citrifolium | reverse complement strand
GATCTTGTTAGATTTTTAGAGTCGTTCACCTACATCATAACCACAGACATCGTTTAATGTAAACAAATATATATGATTTCTAACATCGACTGTTTTATTGTCGAAGAAATTAGCATAACGCAATAAAAGCAACACACTTACAGATGTAAGACCAAACAAAATTGAAGATCGTCATTATAATAGAAGATACATTATATGGGTGAAGAAGGGTGTTCACAAAGAAAATCATCAAAGTAGTTCTATAGTGCATCAATAACAAAAGAACATGCCTTAATCATACTCAACCACTAATTAGTTCTAGAATAGAACATTCACATATGGACTTCAACACAAGTATATATGCACGTATATAATGTGTTCTAGAAAAATACATTCAGATGAACATAAACAAAAGTGACTTCCAGGGAATGATGGTTCTAATTCAAGCACAATTTAGTTATTAATCTTATACCCTTTTGTGATTGTAAAGTCCTGCATTATAAATAGCACATATGCATACTTGAAGCATAAGAAGTACCAAATTCAACCAATAGCTTTTAGTTATTGCAAAAGCAATCTAAAAAATGCACGTTCAAGTTTTTGCTATGCCCTCTGCAATTTCATGTCTGACCACATCCATTGTTAATCGCACTAAATCAAAATTTCATTATCACTTCTTCCCAAAGGCTTATCATTATAAGGTAAGTGGTTTCTTATTGTAACACGAAGAGTAATTTCCAATTTCATGTGGTTCATAGCTTCCAGATGTTATGAAAATAGTGAATTATGGTTGGTCTTAATAACCATGTATTTTACATCTTCAAAGCATGATCGTTCAAATGTCACTAACTAAAATGTCTTTTAATTTTTTCCTACAGGCAAAAAACACTACTAACTTAACTAATAGCTTTATGTCTCTCATGAAACCAAAACAAGTGCATGTTCAAGTTTCTGTCGTATCCTCAGCAACTCAAGGTACTACAACATTCAGTGTCAATCGCCCTACTTCAAACTTTCATCCTACAGTTTGGGATAATCACTTCCTATCCAATATTGTTGGTTAGATGCGTAACCATATGGAGTTATCACCTCAGCCTCAACTCATTTGTAATGTATGTCTGTACACAACTAGTAAAGTGGTTGGCTGCATGATTATGAATATTAGGTTAATAATAAAATAAGAAAGATATAATGATTTGCTTGCATCATTGATGCTTTACTTTTGAGTGATAACATGAAACTACTTTATATACTCAATACTTTATGAAATTATCAACAAAATCAACTGAAGAAAGTAATTTTAAAATTTTCCTGACCCGTATTCAATAAAACTTATTTTGTTGTAGATTTATCAGGTTTATCTCAGAGAACCAGCACTATAGGTGCTTAGAAGATCATTTGTGCAGATTTTCCCATTGGGAAATTGAAGATGCCAAAGCATTATTTTAGAGCAGTCCTCAGGTTTATGTTTGGTTACAAGATTTTACTCGAGTCATGAAAGAAAGTATTGGGAAGCCTTTTTGATGAGTTTATGTTTTATTAATATGCTTTGCGGGGATGCATCTGGCGACTTGAGCCTTTCTGATGAGTTTATGTTTTGTTAAGTGAGGTCGCGGGTTCGAATTGCCCTTATGTATGCAGCTGTTTAAAACTTAGGGCTAGAGCTCTATCGAGCGGAGATTAGTTTGAAAATGGATGATTTAAAGGTGTCTTCCTATAGTTGGGACCCTTCTAGGATACCTCGTCGGAAACCCAAAAAAAAAAGCTTTTGTACCGTGTGCATATGGGTAAGAATCTATGAGAGTATATGAGTTAAAAAAATCCATATGAGTTTGCGTGCGATTTCAGATTAATTGGCAAGAGAACAAAATCCAGGATGTTAACAACCATTATTTCAAGAAATTAAATCTAAAAAACAGAATTGATTCACTTCTACGTATCTCAGAAACAGAAGTGTGAGAGATGACAGTATCGTAAAAACAGAAGCATAAGTGTGAGAGATGACAATATCGTTGGAAACAAAAGCATAAGTGTGAGAGATGTTCTTATTGGTTTATGGTAGTCGATACTTCGATGGTAGAATTATAGCATGTGGTGAGTGAAATGAAAAAGAGTATCAGTACGTGTAGTTAGAGCCAGACGAAGGAGGAGAGCTTAACTACAAGAGTCACGGGCTAAACGCGAGCCAAAAATATAGAGCAATGTCTCTCATTCCTCTGGATTATGAGAAAAATGAAGTAATACCCGAAAACAAGGAATCAAAATATAAGCTATCCAATCATAATTCTTTACTAAACGATACTTTTCATTCTATACTTATTCCTTTTTTCTCATACCTATTAAATAAGCACACCTTTAGATTATTTATTGGATTATTTTATTATCTTTATCCGCATCAAATTATGTAACTTAACTGATAAGTTATTAAAAGCCGATAAAATGCAATTTCTCGTTATCCAATCCTATGGAAAATGTCAAAAATATCCGGCACTTAGCGCCTCCCATAGAATATAATCTGGCTTACAGACTCCTTTTGCCACCACTAAACCTTGTGAACAACCCACAAAGTGCATCCTTGGATGTGGAGGCCTTTTTCACCTTCGGTACCAAATGAAAGCCCCCGTCTTAAAATGTATGACGAAGGTGTTGAGTTCCTTATAAGCACATCCACCGTCATCGTAACCAAGTTGAAGCGAAGGTAGAGCAGATTTGCTTGAACATTTCTTGTGCTCTGGTGGTATCCATGACTTGGCACACCCTTAAAAAAAATTTGTTGCAATAACGTGCAATCCCATGCTATTAGGTTGATGAGTTGTTGAGGAAGATGAGGCCACGACTTGGGATCGCCTGCTCCTGTGTGAGTCAATAGAACTCGTTTCTTGCTTTTCCTCTGATCCTTTCGATCCATTGCTGCAAGAGGAAGTAAGAGGCGTAGTGGCTTGTGGGGGACGTCTTTTTGACTTTCATGTGTGGCTGCTAAGGACTTTAAGAAGTAAAAACTAGACAACCTTGTGCAGCAAAACACACACCATTCCAATCTGACCTGGGCGAGACCTTGGAGTCGTACCCAATAAACTATAAACAAATCAAAAGCTGTCGATTGTTTAATGCAAAAAATGTAACATAGTTGAACAGATGGAATCATGAAATAGCGTGACGTTCTTATGGAAACAGATTGGGTTGAGCTCAAGCTTCGATATTGAGACTAATAAATCCAACGTAACGTCGCCATTGCGTAAAATCCTGGGATTGAACAAGAATCATTTATTCGGGCCAGCCTAAAAATATCTTAAATGGGCTTCATTCCATAGAATTAACTTTTTCCATAGTAATTAATTAGCATATTTTTGGGAACGTCTTAAATGGGCTTTAACAAAATTATGCACTTAGATCTATAAGCAATTAAATTTTCTTCTGCGATATATTTATGGAAGATTCAACATTTAGTTTTGATTTACTTCATCACAAATTGTTCGTTTGGCAGGTTTCGGAATGCGTTAAATGAATTATGAAGGATGATATACTTTTATTCATAGAGTTCACATGTATTTGTAATGGAAAAGCTTAGAAACGGACGACATAAATCGAATAGGTCTCATGTTTCTATCTACCTCTTTAAGGTCATATATATATATATATATATATATATATATTGGCCTTAGATTATGAAAAAGCTACAATGAAAGGGGAGAAAAACAAGAAAACATCTGGCCCTATTTAATCAGGTTCTTCTTCGTGGTTTCGCTCCGTTCTCCTTTGGAATCATCTGTACTACTACAACTCAACGAACAGACAGAACCGGCGGCCTCTCATTAATTCTTACGAATTACGACCATGTAGGTATAACTCTTTCACTTGTCCTAATTAACGACAGCGACCATGGCAGTTACAATCAAAGCAAATTAATAATGACATTTCACCATCAGTTCATTGTTTTAGTCTGTCAGATGATTCTCTTCATCTTTTGTCGCATCTATAGAATGGGAAAGAGAACATCCGTCCGAAGAATAATAGGAAGGTACTGTGAAGAGAGAGGGAATTGGAGACGCGGTTTCAGTTGCTACGTGCAAGAAGAGACAAGGAGCAACACGACAAAGACAGAGAAGGAAGAATAAACATAAAATGCATGGTGATGGCAGAAACAGTTAAAATCAGCCGCATGAGAAAAACGAATTAGAAACAAAGACACGGAGAAATACAAAGAGAGATCAATTCTCTATCTCTTAATTATTTAAAGGCCTACTAATCTTTGTTACTTTTGTAATATGTAACGGTACCTTAGTTGCTTACCCTAAATCGAAGGTGAAAGGGCAAAAAATGAAGAAATGCGGACATACCTGATTTTGGTCTCCACAACTTTAAACGAACTTTCTGAAGTCAAAACGAGCGCAAATCTACTTCCATCTTCTTGAGAACACTTCTCCGGGATACGGGTAAGGTCTTTTTACAATTTTTTCAAAACGTAAGCTCTCTTAACGGGTCAAAGAATCCTTATGTTTACGATTGATTATATGAGCAATAGCAGAAGACCTTAACCTTTATATATAGCTTCCATATCGGGCTTCCCCATCACAAAGCCGATATGGGTCCGGTCCACACTGATTGAGATCCATTTTTCACATGGACTTCAATCATTGATTTAGATCATTTATTGGGATACATTATTTTTATCTGGATCAAATTACGTAACTTAATCGATAATTTATTAAAAAACCAAAAAATGTAATTAATAGTTGTCCAACTTTATGAGAAAGGACAAAATTGTCCAACATTCTTCTCCTTGAACAAGCATTAATTGCAGTTTTGACTCTAGTTTAAAAACAAATTTTAAAACTCGATTAAGCCACGCTATTGAATTAGTCGACTAGGTTTAAAAACAACCATTTGATCCAAAGATAACGAAAGTCCATCATTCCTTCCTACAGGGCTTTCGATGCCGAAAAGTATCAAATGCATGTGTCATGTACGATACAAATCCAATACAATCACGAATATCTAATGCCTCACTAATATGAATAAGAAAATGGAGTGTGACAAACTAGGATGATACCTTTATAATCTAAATTATATCATTTTCGTTTGTAGGTCTCGATTTCTCCAACTTTATGGTAAACTACCTTAGAAAATTATAGTTTTCTCTCACCGAATGCTAAACAGCATTAGAAAAAACTTGTTTTCCCCCACCAAATGCTAAACTACATTAAAGAAAACCTTTATGTTCTCCAACTAAATACTAAATTGCATTAGAGAATACATTTATGTTCTTCAACCGAATGTCAAATTGCATTAGAAAACCTTTATGGGATTAAAAACTTATATCCCCCTATGTCATGTTAAATTTATGGATATCCTTACTAAAACTGTATGCGTCAAAATGACATAGGCTCGAGGTCAATCTATTTATATGCCCAGTGACCTTTAAATGCCTAAGATCGACATAAATCATAAGACTTTTATACGTATTATGACAATGTATGATAACACTTATTACTGAGGATAAACGATGATCATCTCTATTGATAAAACACCATACTGTCATAATACCTCAAATGTATAAATGTACAAGGAGCAAACATAACGATCCCCTAATTAACAGTGTCTACGGACTTCAAAACACCCATACTATATACTTGTGTCACAAACACAAGTGGGCGAAGTCTTTCAATTAAAGGATTGACTAACATTTCCTCAGTTCTTAAAAGCTCCAAATCTTAATGTCACCTTTTCATATCAACACCTTTATGACCAAATAATTGACTTTTAAATGCCAAGACCATGTGATATTCTTTGTTGTTATTAAATAACATAGCAAGAAGATTACCACAGTACAACCAAATGGGTCTAGCCACTAAATCAACCATAGATAACTCAGAAATCAAGTTTCTTAGCTAAACCATCTGTGAAGCAACCCCATAGCATGCAATCTATATGCATAGTCGAGGAAATTACCCGTGTCTACTTGACACACTTCCACGACATTGTATCATCTGCAAACTTAAAACTGTAACCTTAAGTGGACTTTCGATCATTCGGACACATAGCTAAATTTGAATCTAAATTCCTATGAGGTTTAGTCTGTTGACTGTGCTATATATCAACATATAATCCTTAATTCCTTTAAGTATCTTAACACTCGCTAGACTACATTTTAATGTTCTACACTTGGATTAACCAGATATTGACCAAACAGTCAAATGGTGAATGCAATGTCCTACCTATTACATAGCCGAGCATACATCAGGCTATCAGCTGTACTAGTATACAGAACATCCCTCATAACCTCTTTCTTTACTTTATTTTTTGGATATTGTGCCAATGATTATCTCTCACTATAAGAGATAGGTGCTACGACAGGTTTACTGTCAACCGTATTAAACTTTTGTAACATATACTCAATGTATGCATTCTATGAGAGGTCCGATGAGTGTTGAGATCTGTCCCAATGAATATGAATACCTAGGACAAAAGATGCTACACCAAGGTCCTTCATGTCAAAGTTCTTAACTAAAAGTTACTTAACCTCATACAACATGGTCACGTAATTTCACGTGAGCAATATATCATCCACATGTAATAATAGGAAGGTAACTTTGCTCCCCCTGACCTCATAGACTTTATTTTCCATGAAGCCAAAAAAGGTCACAACCTCATAAAATGTAAGGTACCATTTTCGAGAGGTTTCATATAAATCATATATTGATCTACATAACGCACAAACCATGTCAGTTCCATCTGGATCTTGAAATCTTTCTGGTTGCACCATATAGACCTCTTCATAAGGGTCTTTGATAGCCATTTAATGTAAGTCTATATCATCATGACCTACAATTGCCTTAATCACTCAAAATGTATCCTAGGAGGATACGAGAGAAAAGTAACATAAAGTCAACTTTTCTCTCTAAGTGAACCATTAGGCAACTGAGCGAGCTCATAAACTGCTAAACTTTATCCCGAAATCATTTAGGTCTGTTCTTCATTTCCAACTGACGAGTTTTCAGTTCCACTGTAAATCAATTGGCTCTTAAACCTTACTATGCTTCATGGATTGCATCTCGTCATTCATTGCATCCCACCACACATCCACATTGGGTTCAGAAACAACTTCCATAAAAGTAACTGAATCCGTAACATGTCTAATATTATAGTCCTGTACACCTGATAGACTATGAAATTAGATAGGATAGCAGGTCGTCTCACTCTAGTGGATTTACCTAACTGCATTAGATCTTGTATCCCTAAGAACCACTGTGTGTATAGGTATGGGTTCCTGTTCCTATACAATCACGGTACAAAGACCTAGATCCACCGGATCTAACAGTATGAGTAGCGGGTATATAATAACTGTAGTATCTGCCCTGCTATCATCCGAAGGGAAGAGCCTACCATCATCATAGATATTGTATTCCAAAAACTTAGCTGTTTGTGATTCCACTATTCTGGTCCCTCCTTCTCTGCAATAAAAGTCGTAGCCTTAAAGTGGTTGAGATATCTTACTAAATAGCAATGAGCACAACAAGCATGCAATTTATCTTTATAAGGATTATACTACCTCAATAGGGCAGCCCTATACATGAATGTGTGCAAGACTGAGTTTCCAAACTTTTAAATAATCAAATAGATTAGTCCTGTTCTGCATTGATTTCTTCAAGTCCTTTAGGGCGCAGTTATGTCATTTGGTAACACATCATTTTGCTTAGAATTATTCGGCATAGTGAATTAGTCACTATTCTAACTGATTTCAAATATTTGGCAAATGGACCTTTTAAAGTCCTAAAGCACCATATTTGCCATGATATTCTCCTCTATGGTCAAATCTGACTATCTTGATGAATTTTCTCAATTGGTTCTCAAACTTTAGTCTTTAAGAAAGAACACATAGCTGTAAAGGGAACAATCGTCAACAAATGTTAGAATACATTTAGAATTACACAATGCAACTGTACAAGGTCTTCCGATATCCGTATATATCAGAATCAACAAGTCAAAAGCATGAATTGACCTCAATACCCTTATTAGTCAACTTACCCCTACAACAGTTAGCACATTTTCCCAAATCATCATAATCTAGAATTGAGAAATGCTTTTCTTGATCAATCTCTCAACCCTAGTTTTGGAAATGTGACTTAAACTTTTATGCCACACCATGTTTGACTTCTCATTCATCAGGGTTCTTCATTTCATAACTTGTTTGGCAAGATACGAAGAAGCATATATCTAATTCGGGGTAAAACACATTTTATATAAACCATATAACAAGAAAATTATACCATTATGTTTTGCATTAAACAACTACACAACAGAAGCATTAAATACAAAACGTCAACCTTCTATGTCTGAAAATTGATCAAAAGATCACATATAAAATGTGTAGTGTAAAACTCAATTGAACCTTACTATAAGGTTCAGCATATACATACCCCATAGATATTACTTCTACTTCTTCATTGTTGTGAATCATCAGTTCCTCCTTCCCTTTATTTGGTTTTATCCTTGATATGAACTACTGTATCGTGTTGATCAGATATTCCACTATATAGCTACCAAATACTTAAGGCGACTATCGTAAATTAGATTCATAAATTAATAAGCCAAGGAGTTACCTGATTGTCACAGTCTTTCTTTCTAGGCCTTATACTACTGGTTTCTTTACGTCATGCAGACCTTTTACCAGCACTAGATTGACCAACATCAGTATATAAAGAAGATTTTGACTTTCTACCATTGAACTAAGCAAGCTTCATCTTTGCCTTCCCTTTAGTAACTTAGAGGGCTATAGGAGTAGCAAGCTTGAGTTCCTCCTCCTCAGCAACGCAATGGGTAATCAAAGCATTGAAGTCCCATTCCTCATCTAGCGAGTAATAAGTCATCACTAGATTACTAAACTCTGGAGGGAGTGTGTACTAAACTCTGGAGGGAGTGTGTTCAGGGAGTACTAAACTCTGTGAGATATACGAGAGAAAGGGGAGTAAACAATGAAGACATCAGGAAGAGGAATGCTTAACATCTTCAGTCTACTGTGAAGATAAATCATTCTTGATATGTACTCCATTACTCCCCTTTCTTCGTATATCTCACAGAGAATAATTCTTTCATCAAGACATTTGTGTCAACATTAGATGAGATTGTGTACCTCTAGGAGACATTCCCAAGAAACTCCTTCGCTATGTCCGTGCCTGAAAGTCTAATGAGCAGATGGTCAGGTATGGATCTCCTTATGGTCATCAAACTTAATCTGCTAGATCGATCCCAGGCTTTATAGGCTGCTTTATGAGTTTTCAGGCTTATGGATGTAGATGGAGATGACCTATCAGTCCGTATGGTCATATCAACCTCAGCTATCTCCGTAGCATCCAATACATCCTCCGTCCACTTCTTTGTATTGAAACCAATCAAGGTTTTAATGGTGACACTAATTTTGTTGACCAAAAAGGTGATTACAAGATAATATTTCAATCAGCTCAAATGTAGGATAACAGCGATACTCAAAGCCATTAAATAGTATCTTTACTGAAAATCTGATCACACATGTTATGAAACACCTTTGAGATGAATACATAATATATGTAATTAGACCTCCACATAAAAGCAATCAGAGTACAAACTATCAACTCTTATGACACTACCACCTTTGGGAGAATAGATCACTTGAGCAACAACTTTCCTCCATATAATGTCTTTATGTACATCTCAAAATGTTATGTAAGGCCAACACCTTTGGGCAGAATAACCAAACATAAAATCAGAGACATCCCCAAACATGCAAACAGAACATTTCAAAGTATTGACTTGAAAGGCCACTTTGGTGACTACATCCTCATCAGCATGCAAAAAGTTCACAAACACAAGAGATACATATTTATGTTATCCTCACATTCTTTATGGGCATGTGGTATGTGACAATGCAACATCGATAAATACAAAAACTTGAATGCACAGTCTCATTGTCACACACTCGTGCTAAAGACATTCTCTGAGAACTTTACTTGAGACTTTCGTAAAAGTAACATCTCAGTAGAGTAACTATCGTGCATCACCAGACACTAAACCAATCACCCGAGACACAAGAACCTAATGTATCTCCCTTATGGCAAGTTTGTTGCACGAAAATTCACTAAAAAATGGCTTCAAAATGTCTCAATACTTTTTCCGAGTAACTATCATGCAATCCTGAACACTGAACATGAGACTCGAGACACGAAAACATGAAGTATCTCCCTTATCTGATGCCCGAAGCATGAAAATTCACTTGAAATCAGATTCAGAATACCTTAATTCCTTTTTTTGGAGTTAAACTTTAATTTATCACTATTATAATAAATCCAGAAAAATGAAAAAACTCACTTTATGAATTTTTCGGACCTGAAAACTGACCCAAAACCCCCGGGACACCCTTACGAAAAATCTAAAATTTTTTGTGCTTTTTTTGTTGAAAAAGCACTGTAGCAATCCATACGGCTGCCAACGCATCAATGCTGACGTCAGCCGTGGTTGATACACACGTCACCAAACGACGCGCCTCAATAGTGAATAGGGCATGCGTCGCACGTGCTGACACGCGGTGCGACAGGATCTGCCTAAGTGTCGTCCCGTGACTAGCATGTGCATCGTATGCGCCAGACATACCGCCCCTCGGGGCAGTACTGTGCGTCGTCGATCGCATGTGATGCACGCTCTCAACAGTCTACATTGGGGTAAGCCAGAAAAAGATGATTTTTGGCAAGTTTTGGGCCATTTTTTGCAATCCCGGGCTTGTTTTCACCTCGTTTCTCAAGGCTATACTCATGTATACTACTTTTATGCAATAAAAAGCAAGAAAAAATGATAAACAGAAGTTAAATCTTAGAATACCTTACGGAGAGAAAACTAAATTTTTTTTGTTTTTAACCACCTAATCACGTCACTGCTCTGATATCACGTGTAATAAGTAACAGTACCTTAGTTACGTACTCCGGATCGAACGTGAAAGGGCAAAAAACGAAGAAATGTGAAAATACTTGATTTCGGTCTCCATAGCTTCAAACAAGCTTTCCGAAACCGAAACGAGTGCAAATTCACCACCGTCTCCTCAAGAACTCTTCTCCGGGACATGGGTAAGGTCTTTCTATAGTTTTCTCAAAACGTAAGCTCTCTTAACGGGTTAGAGAATCTTATGCTTACGATTGATTATATAAGCAATGCAGGAGACCTTAACCTTTATATATAGCTTCCAAATTGGGCTTCCCTATCACAAGGCCGATATGAGTTCGATCCACACTAACTATGATTCATCTTTCATGCAGACTTCGATCCATTGATTTAGATCATTTGTTGGGTCACGTTATTATCTTTATCTGGATCAAATTACGTAATTAAACCGATAATTTATTAAAAATCCGAAAAATGCAATTAATAGTTGTCCAACTTTATAAGGAAGGACAAAATTGTCCAACAACTTTGTCAACATCTTGTTTGGTTTGTTTAGTTGTGGAACTAAGGAGACCCTCCTACCATAGCAGGAAAAAACTACGAAAGTAGGCCTATATATAACATGCACCCGTCTCACTGCTGAGACACCAATCTCAAACCATGGAAATTCACAGCCCACATTCTGAACTATCCAAGTATCAATATTTCTATGCGATCCCAATGCTAATCCTTTGTATTTTCCCTCTCACTGTCCAGTCGCTCATGGAAAGCACCAGTTTCAGCTTCACCAGCTTCACCTCTGGCATGCCTGACATAAACTTTGAAGGAGATGCATATGCAAGCGAACCAATCATCGAACTCACAAAAAGCTTGGAAAATATGTCCATAAGTAGCATTGGTCGAGTTACTTATGGCAAACCTATCCATCTTTGGGACAAATCCACTGGTCATCTGGCCGATTTCTCCATTCGTTTTTCCTGTGTTATCAACTCCCTAGGCAACTTCACTAGAGCCGATGGAATCGCAGCTTTCCTTGTTCCGACAGGATCTTACATCCCAACGTTGTCAGGAGGCGGATATTTAGGTCTCTACTCTGATTACATGAAGCCTAACTTTTTCGCAGTGGAGCTTGACACGATCTCGAATGAATGGGATCCCAAAGATGTGAGGGATCACGTAGGTATTGACGTCGACTCTGTGGTTTCTGCCAAAACTGTGAATTGGTCCTCAAATGATATAGAAAATGGGGGCAGAATCGACGTTTCAATTCACTATAACTCCAGCTCCAAAAATTTAAGCGTTTCCGTGACGAACGGCGATTATAAAACCTATGCAGGTATCCATACATATAATCTTAACTTGATTGTTGACTTGAGAGATTATCTGCCAGAGTGGGTTACAGTTGGCCTCTCCGGCACTACCACTAGATTGTATTTTGAGAAAAACCAGGTTTACTCTTGGGCCTTCTCCTCCAACTTGGAAGTTCACTCTAAAAGTGGTAGTCCTTCATGGTTTCTTTGGGTAGCTATCGGCACCGTTGCTTTGTGTTTGGCTGCTGGTGCGTTTTGTGGATTTTACTACCGGAAACCTCCAATCGCCGGAAAAGGTAAGTTTGAAGAGGACTCTGGCCCAAAGAAGTTTACGTTCAAATCTTTGGTGGCTGCAACTAACAAATTCAGGAATGAAATAGGAAGGGGAGGTTTTGGAAAGGTTTATGAAGGTTTGCTGCTCGAAACGAACACCAGAATTGCAGTAAAGAGAATTACTTTCAGGTCTCCATCACTTGGTTTTAAAGATTATGAATCCGAAATAAAAACGATTGGCCAATTGAGACACCGGAATTTGGTACAACTAAAGGGCTGGTGTCGAGAAAAGCAAGGCTGGTTCTGCTTCACGCAAGAAGTGTTACTCCTTGTCTACGAGTTTCTGGCAGAAAAGAGCCTGGACTTGCATCTTTTTAATCAGGCTCGTCTCTTGACATGGGATCAAAGGAGAAGAATAGTATCAGGCTTGGCCACAGCATTGCGATACATGCAAGAAGAATGCAATCCATTTGTGGTACATCGTGACATAAAGTCAGCGAATATCTTGTTGGATTCAGAGCTAAATCCTAAGCTAAGTGACTTCGGGCAGGCTAGGCTTGTTGAACATGGGAATGCTGCACGTACCACGGACGTAATTGGAACAGAAGGTTATATATCTCCAGAGTATCGCCAAAGCCAAAAGCCTACAAAAGAATCAGATGTCTATAGCTTTGGCATAGTTGTTCTGGAAATAGCATGTGGAAAAAGAGCTGTTTTTCAAGGTCAGAGAGATGGTAGAAACAGTGAAGTGAAATTAGTTGAATGGGTTTGGGAGCAATACGGAAGAGGAGACAACGAAGACCCCATTCCTGCCATAGCTGACCCACGATTAAATGGAGCCTACGTTTTGGAAGAAATGAGAAGGTTGATTATTGTTGGGCTTGCTTGTGCTCATCCAAGTGATAGCAATCGCCCTTCAATTAAAGAAGCCATTGACATGCTTGAGGGTAAAATTCAATTACCCACGTTACCACCGCAAATGCCAGTGCCACCGCATATTGCAGCACTTGAAGCCATTGCATTCTCAACTTCTGGACCTCCTTCTCAAGTCGGTGGGCCTCCTCATATTGGCACCAGCCAGTTGCCAAGAACTCAATCCTTAGAATATAATACTGCACCTTCTAATGCTACGTAGATATGTCGATGTTTTTTTTTTTTTGGTAAAATAGATATGTCGATGTTTTAGTACATATGTGAACAAACTTGTGATTTCTCGTAATACTCCCTTGTGGACTTTTATACATCATGGGTCCTGATGTATTTTAAATTAATAGTATTTTAAATTAAAATTACTATGACAAGGAACTCACCAATCTACCGTACGATCAACTTTAAAAAAATCTACGTGAAGAAGATCATTTGTGTTTATATATATCACCTTACCCAAGACATTGGACAAATTCAAACCCATCATTATATTAAGTACGTATATATCAAGGTTTTCAAATAACAAACTTTTTAACATTACATTGTGAGAGCTATGGGAGCATTTACAATTCAATCATGCAAAAATAAAAAATTTTATCATTATTATATAGAA
This sequence comes from Erythroxylum citrifolium, assembly GCA_026284465.1. Lineage (NCBI taxonomy): Eukaryota > Viridiplantae > Streptophyta > Magnoliopsida > Malpighiales > Erythroxylaceae > Erythroxylum > Erythroxylum citrifolium. The sequence goes on along the minus strand of JANKOE010000206.1, from coordinate 87,433,777 downwards.
ATTAATTAGAATGTCAGTTTACATTTACTTGGTCAGCTCAAATTTTTTAAAAAAATTTAAGCTTAATATAACTTATCCTACTAAACTAATTTGGACTACTCATTTCAATAAAACGAATATATCAAAGAAGCTTTTAATCTTGTCAACACAACGCGTCTACAACTTTTCTAAGCATAAAGGGTGCGTTTACTTTCAGAAAATTCTCTAGTTTTCTAGAAATTTTTTTCTTAAAATAGAAAACAATTAGAAAACATGTTTATTAATAAAAAAATAAATCAATTTTTCAAGAAAAGCGTGTTTTCTATTTTTCCAATTTTC
>JANKOE010000206.1:87414329-87433359 GCA_026284465.1 Erythroxylum citrifolium | reverse complement strand
AGCTATGCATGAACTAATATGATTGGAAAAGAGAATGAGAGCTCTAGTACTCTCTTTTGCATGTGCTGGCATTGATTTGGTAGTTTGTGTATGTTCTGGAAAACGAGTTGAGTATGAGCTTTGTGTTTGTTGAGTTGTGTATGGGTCGTTTGAATTGATGAGTTGCTGTTGGTCGTACTTGGGAGAGTTCTGGAAAATGTATGTGAACGAAGCTTTAATTGCTGAGTTCTGTTGGGTTTGTGCTTTGGGGGAGAGCTCTCGGGGATGTTTGATAATGTTAGGTGAGCTGTGAAGCTCTCCCAGGATGTTTATGAGTTGTGTTTGAGCTTGTGTTTGTTGTGTTGTTACTGGGTTAATGCGCGGGAGAGCTCTCTGGAATGTTAGAATTGGTTGGTGTCGATCGGTCTTAGCGTAACCTTATGATTTCTTTAGAGTCCGCGCTTGCTTATGATTTTCTTTTTGAAATGTAGATCTTTCTCCTAGCTTTCCAGCGAATTAAACCGCGACTGATTTGGAGTTCGGAATCAACAATTATGAGAGTTAGAAGTCTGGTAGATTGGGCTGCGGGGCGAGTCGCCCAGCGCTCGGCCATGCGAGCGCCCAGGAGCTCGGCCATGAGGATGCGTTGGGGTCGGTTCTTGACCGACCGACTCCTCTTCCTTCCTTTGGCTCTAACTTTTTATTTAGACCTCTGATTGACCCCATTTTCGAAACGTTGGTTTTCTAAGAAAATTTCCTATCTTTCTACACCTGATTATCAGTATTTATTTATTTCCAGAAATATGTTTTAAATCAAAGTGGGGTGGTCGGTGGTCAAAGCCTGTATATGCTTTACTAATTTCGCAATATCATATCTTCTTCGTTTCAAGTCCAATTTGTGCGATCCCAGACGTCTTCTAATCGCATTTTCTCTCCTAGTCGTGGTCGTTGTGCGTTTGGTTTGGGTCCTCTATGCTGTGTGGGTCTGAATGTTAGGTTTCGGAGACGGGGTCTAACACGATTTATGAAAAGCGTTACCAAAAATTTATTTAGCGACGAATGTCTAAAATCATCATCCACTGTTGACCATTTTGTGATAATTTTTAGAAATTGTTACTATATGTTCACCATTTAGGAAGGATTTTTGTCGTTTGTCATTAAACGTTGATCCTTTTGTAATACTTTTATAATTAGTTGTTAAAGGCTTAGATTTAATTAATGACGATTTTAAAAATCGTAACAATATGATTATAGCAACGATTTTGGAACCTCGCAAGAAAAACGTAACTAAATGTCTAGCGGTGGAGCAATTTCGCCGACTTGTGACTTAGAAAAAGTTCCATGACTGTCTTACACTCTTACTCCAAAAGCTTGAACAGACTCAGCTCAGAAATAGATATTATTATGTTACATGAGACCGGCGTTACTTATAATCAAGTCCCAGAATCTTAATCAAATCACCGTAAGAAACACCGTCTTTTTCATCACCACCGCCACCGCAACCCAACTTGATCATGGCCTTAATTTCCTCATCGGAGGCATCGAATCCAGCCCACTGCATGTAACTCTGCAAATCCTCATGACTCAGCTTCCCGTCACCATCTTTGTCCATGACCCTAAACACATCCTCCATGACTCCTCCGCCGTCGCCGGACCTCCTTCCACCCGCACTCAGAACACGCTCGAATTCCTCATATTCGACGAACCCATCTCTGTTAAAGTCAGCTACCGACATCATTGTCGCTATGATCTCATCGTCGTCTCCGACTCCGCCCGAAAATCCAGAGTAAAACGTGCGAAGATCGTCTCCACTAATCTTCCCATCACGGTCAGCGTCCAAAACGTCGAAAGCCGTCCTGAAGTCTGACCCCGCCGTCGAGAGCTCCGCCGCTAAACTTCTCCCAGATGGGCACATTTTCTCGGTCTTCAAAGTTCAAACTGCTTAACAATTTTGAAGTCTTTGGCTGGGAAGAAACAGGTATAGAATCCATTAGCAAGGAGAGGTAGCATAGTTTATATAGACAAAGCGAAGGTCCGAGTTGGGTCTCATAGACTCTTGGACAACACGTGACTTCCTCGACAAGGTTCGTTATGCGAGGTAATTACGCACTTGGTGACGTCAAGTGAGTTCTGACGGTGGTCCGTGTCTTTGTGTCTTATTTATTTGTCGGCTTGAGAATTATTAAGGTCGTGATTGGCAGTCTTTGTTTTCTTTCTCTGCTGTCTTCTTGGAAGTTTCTACTTTTTCTACTTGGACGGGTCTACGAGTTTGCGACTTGACTGTTTTTTTTTTTTTGTGCGAAGGGAAAAGGAAAAACAAAGACTAGGGCGAAGAATCGCCACAGAGGAAACGTCGTGAGCCAATAAACTACGCATGCCCGGGGCTGGATCCTCCCACAGAGTCCAACGAACTCAGTGCGTATCGCCATATTTGGCCAGACTGTCAGCACAGCGATTACCCTCACGAAGGGTATGACCGAGAGAACATTGCCAGTGATATCCGAGCAGACGCTTGATATCCTCAATGAGGTGCAGATAAGGGTGAGACCGGGAACAGTTGTCAACAATCAAATCAATGGCTTCCTCGAATCCGACTCTACATTCAAACACCGATACCCGCGCTGCCATCCCAATTGACTTAAAAGTCTGTTTAAACCATTCGAAAGATTGTTATTTTTATTTCATTACTCAAAATAATATCGATGTAATTTAACAGTTTTAACATATAAATATCAAAACGATTACTAGTAATTATAAATACAATTATGATAATTTAGGATAGCCATCTCGAGTGTAATGTAACTGCAAATATTTCCGACCTAATTTCAATCTAAAGTAATTCTCATCCACAAACTTTGCAAAGCAGAAAATTGTGGAAAGAGAAAAGATAAACAGATTAGTATTTTGATTACCACTGGATTAATACCTTAAATCGGTTTGATTAATTTAACAGTAAAAATATTAAACTAATTAATTTTTTAGTTCAGCAAATTTTAAACTTTTTTAATAAATAAGGACATTTTTTAATTTTATTGAATATTTAACCGATTTTATATTGAACATTTTAAATCTTAAATCTTTTATTTTACCGGTTTAACTTTCAGTCCATTTTTAAAATATTGATCATTGGTAAAGAAGAAATAGAGTTGATGCTTTAATTGGTCTAATTTAATTTAAATTATAATAAAATTTGAGCTATTTAAGTTTAATAAACTAAATCTTAAAGTTAAAATTTTGAATTTAAAAGTTTAGACTTACTTTAAATTTAACTTACATTTTTTAAAATTTTAAAAATTTTAAAATACTTTAAAATTGGATCGAATTTATACTAAATTTAAATTTATTTAAAATTTAGAATTAAACTCGAAAATTATAAGATTCGAATTGCAAATTCGAGAAATTGGTGGTCCTGCGCATAAGTCTGACAGTCGCCTGCGGTTGTGCAAGAGAATTGTTCTTTGACAGTATCAATAATATTCTGTTATGCAATTTGTAATATCTTTTTTTTAGTTTTAATAAAAATATTATGTGAGTTACTTTTATAATGGATTCTCAAGAGAATAAATTCTTCATTATCTTTGATTTTAATTTTATCCTACGTGCATAGATATGATTCGTCGATCAATCTAATGTTATTAATATAACGACTTTTTTCAACTCTTAAATTATTATATTAAGTTTAAATTCATTAAATATGATTAAAATTAATAATTTATTATGATTATTAATTTGAGTAAGATTTAATTAGTTCAAGTGAAATTTAAGATTTAAATTAAGTCTTCGTAATAACATTTTTTTTGACAGGCGTATTAATAACATTTGATTGGTCTACATATGATATTAATATCACATGTATTTTTTTAATTTTTTGGGCAAAAGTTAATGAGAACTTTTATTAGAAAATAAAAAATTACAAGAAACTTCTTCCAAAAAAATAAAGATTCAAAATATATTTTTTAAAATTACTTAAATAAAAAATTAAAAATATTTTAAACACTAAATCAGACTTTCACATTTTGTCCGGCCTTTGGTTTCACATGGCCTTTCAATCATTTGGGCTCTTCCAGTCCTTGGTTTGACTGGGGCAGCTGGAGTGAGAGTCTTTTGGTTGATCCATTACCAGCTGACTGAAACACAAAACCCTAATTCTGTATATAAATATCCATAACCCTCGCTCCCTTTTCTTTTCCTCTTGATCTTTTGCTCTGCTACTGTTTCCTTTTTCCATGAATTGATTTTCCTGTTCATTATCTGTTTGATGTTATGCCTCTTTGACGAGAACCCTTTGAAGCGTGCAAACTGTTTTTTGGGGGGTTTCTTATGTTGAAGAACGAGAGGCTAAGATCTGTCTGCAGGAGAGTTGAGTCACTTCGCCTCTGTATTTCCACAGGCACGGTGAATAACATCCTGCAAAATTAAAAAACCCTTTTGGCTCATTTTTGGTTCGTCATCTTTATTTTGTCTTTCCTTTTTCTTTGGTTTTCGGGGTTTCCGGTGATGACATGAAATCTTTGAGACCTGATCGTATAATTTGACGACAGTTACAAGCATACTTCTGAGGAACCCTTTTTGGCGATGTGCATTTTTTTCTTCTTGAATTGAAATTGGTTTGGATTCGAACCTTTTTTGGATGATGAATATGCACTGGGCTCTGATCGAAGCTTTTTTATCGAGCTTTTGAAGCACAATTGCAGCCTAGAAAGCTATTTCTGATACAAATTAAATTGGTCTCTTTATTTTGATTGGCAAGTTTTGTTAAGAAAACAAATTGAACATGACTGAGACTCTAAAGCACACATACACACACAGATATAGTCAAGGTGATTTGGGCAATGTATTTGACACATGGAAGTAAATTACTAATTGCCTCCTTGGAGGTCATATTTCAAAGGGGAATCAAATCTTTAATAGCATTCCTCCCCATAGTAAAATTAGTACATCAATTCAAAAGTAGTTTCTGAAATTAATGTCGGGTAGTAAATGTAAAGAAAACTAGTCCGCAAAGACTAATTCAGCAAATCTAGACATGGTAGTTCATCTGATCTTGCTTTAGTTTACTGAGAGAGAGAAAGCCGTTAAAAAATCAGTTGAAAATTTCATATAGATGAATTGCAAAGTAAATAAATGGGCACATCTTTAGAGTCCTGATCTTCTGTCTAATATTATGGTGTTTTATTGTGTCTAATAAATCTCAGCTATTTATTTATGTAGGGTCTGCATGGAGCCCGCAAAATAAATGGTTGAGATTTCACGAGACAGAATAAGGGTAAAACTGGAATCTGGTTTCCATCTTTAGTTAGTACCTGTCTGAACTCTGCCAACCTTGAGTTGCTCCTCCACCATTGTATCGATAACGATAAATATAGTCTCCTTCTTGCTTCTTCATCTCTTCTTCAGTCAACTGGCTAATTTTTCCATGCATTAGACTGTTAAGATCAACTTCCTTCTTCCAAGGATCCATCCTCACCTGTAAAAGAAGGAAACCAGCCCACCTTCAGAAATTTGGAAAGAAAGCAGAAAGCAGAGAAACAGAGAATCAACACCATATTCAGAAAATATAGAAGATTAATCAAATGACCTTATCAAAGTTGACAACAAAAATTGCAGTAGGTACAGGCCTATTGTTCTCTGTCGCAGAGTATCCTTTTCCATCAATGTCAAACACATACGAATATAACTTATGAAACACCGGTTCCACAGCAGTTGCTTCCACCTCAAACAATGGCACCTCCCTCCCAAATTCACTCTACGAAATGTAAGCACAAAACTCAAACAACTAACCACAACAAAAATCCAATACAAGCAACTCCACCAAACTCAAAATTACTTCATAAACCACATAATTCTCTACTCACCTCCCTTGCAGTACCCGCTGGAACCATAACCTCATTCAGCGTCTTTTCAAGTTCAATCAGTTCTGGTTGGCCTGCCTATCGCAATACCGCGTATATACATTCGATAACAATTAACAGAAAGGAGAGGGAAAAGAAAAAAACTCAAAACCACACTCTGCACTCAAAACTACTTTTCCCTACGGTGATCGATAAGCGCAAAAGTCAAAATGAGAAAACCATGAAAGAGGACGATCCATTTGAGGCAATGCTTACAGGAAAGCAGTTAAAAACAACATGATGCTCAATATCTAGGGGTTCGCTGGTCTCTAAACACGAGGGCCTATGAGTAGAGAAGCTAGTCTTCATAAACTCCTCCAACTTGTGTGCGTCCAAAGAGTACCTATAACCGCCATGGCCGTTAAATCCAACAAGCACACGTTCACTTCCAATGGAACTTGAAACGGAACCAGCCAAATCTCAATTCCAATCAACTGACACATAAAAAAAAAAACTCTACTGACGGATCATTTTTTCCCCTTTTTCTGCTAAGCTTACCCATCAACTCGACGCGAGTATGAAGCATACGGCCAACGTCGGAGCGGACGCTGTCACCGGAAGGTTTCGGGCGATGAGTCGGACCGAGTGGCGAGTAGACTCAGATTCAAACTGAATCCGCCATAACTTAATACCGTTAAAATCGAGTGCATAAACATGCTTGGTTAGTTGGATTCTCGATAACTACAAGTTGCCTCGGAGAAAACTCCGACGAAGACTACTTACGATAGAGTGTTAGAGTGCTCCGAGTAGGAGAGGGTGGCAAATTCGGGGCCTACAGCGTTGTAGTATGTTCGTTTGAATTTCTTTAATGACTATTAATCGAATTTGTAGTTTACATTTTTAAATAATTTATTTAAAAGTAAATAATACTTTGATTCGTATAATGTAAGAAATTTATAAAATTCCTTTAATTTTGAAAATTTATGAAAACCCTTCTTATAATTTTTAATTTTATAAAAAAATCTTTTATTTTAAAATTTGGTTAAAAATGATAATAAGACAACAAGTTAATTAATTAATTATTATTAATACGACGATTTAATATAAATTTTAAGTTTAAATTAAACTAATTATAATATTTAATTAGTTCACAAAAGATATTGTATTTTTATTTTTTACAAAGTTTAAGAGAACAATTTTTAAATTAGAAAAATTTTAATATATAAAAGAAGTTTATCCTTTTAATGATCCATGTTAAAGTGGGCCTACGGAAAGCATAAAAGCCTAATAGAGTGGCCCACATAAAGCAGGTTAAATTGGACCGTACGATTAGAAGGGGATCTTTTTGGATGGACGGCTGAGTTCCTCCGAAATAGAACTCGATCAGAGCCGTTGTTTGGTTTCGGTGAGAGGAGGAGAGAGATAAAAGAAGAAAAAGCTGCTTCGGTCTGTGTTACGGTTTTGTTTGTTTACATAGAAAAATTTTCAAACTGTCTCTTTGATTATCTTTTCCTCTTTCGTGTGCTGTTCCTTCACTTCACTTCACTTCGGTCTCGGGTACGTTTTTGCAGCCATTTTGGTCAAGTTTTCTTATCAGGGTCCTCTGTTCTGAGATGTTTAGTTAAGTTCGTGAGTTGATTTTCTTCTTCCTAAGCTTATCAGCGTTTAGTGTAGATGAGTCTGTTCTTCTGTTTCTTTTAGCGTGCATAACTATTCAATGCTCCTTCATGTGGTCTGTAATGAGATAACAAGGAAAAGAAGTAATCTTTTTGGTGTAAAGCTGAGATGGTAACAATTGAATGGAAACTGGTCTTCCCTGACCTGTTGATTCTACTTCTTGCAATACATTGATAACTGGAATTGTTCAAGAAATGCATATTTTGTGCTAAAAGTAGGAATCTAGTGCAATATGTATGCGGTTCTATTGTTTATTTAGAGCTATGCTTTTTGGATGTGAAATCATGTCCATCTTATTTCAATTCTTTCATTGCAAGTTGCAGAATTTTGGCGTTAGATCCTGCTTTTTTTGTGTGGAATAACGGATGTTCTTATTGGGATTTTTTATATGTGACCAGTATGAGTGCTCTTGAGGAGATTTTTGGAGGCCGTGTGTCAGATCCTTTGCGCAATTTAGCAGCTGAAGTGAATGAAAAATGTGCAGAAAATTCAATTTCTGTGACTACTCAACCAAAAGGATTTGGCGAAGTCTTGGAATTTGATGTGCTTCCATGGCTGAAACTGCCTTGTTACGGGGTAAGAGATGTTGAAGAAGGAGCTTATCCAGAATTTATGCTGGTGGATAGAGCTCCATGGAACCCAAATAGGATATTCTGGGAACAAGCTGGTATGATACATCAAGGAAATAACTTAGGTAGCTACTTGGGAGTCTCTGATGAAGAAGATTACAGTTGGAATCTATGTGTAATTAGCTTGCAAGAACTTCTGCAGACGATCTCGCCCTATCAATCTTTTTCACTAGAAATACAACCACAGAAAGCATTTCCCATTACTCTTGTTCTTGACCTAGATGGTATGTGTTATACAACTGTACAAGTAGTATTATCAGTCATTCCGATGGGGAAATTTGAAAAGTGTAAGGTAAAAAATGTGTCAAAGCATGCTCTCTCGTAATGACACAATTGTTCAACCAGGTTGTGCCAGTGTGGAAGCAGACTATAGTATACATAACCAAACATAAAGCATGCATTTTTAGGTCAATTTGGCTTCTTCTTATTCCTGGATTAGATGCGGAAAATGGATATTCAATGCTTTTTTTTTAATGTTCAAACTCATATGAATACTTATTCATCTGCTGTGAAACCTTTCTGCAGAAACATTAGTACATTCCTCATTTGATATTTGTGAAGATGCGGATTTCAGTTTTCAAATTCATTCCAAAATGCAAGTACAGACTGTTTCTGTTCGTCAGAGACCATACCTGCAGATGTTCCTCGAGGCAGTTTCAAGCATGTTTGACATTGTAATTTTCACAGCTGGTCAAAGTTACTATGCAGAACAATTGCTTGATATAATAGATCCAAATCGATCTCTAATTTGTCAGCGAGTTTACCGTGATTCATGTGTGTTTGCCAATGGTGGATACTTGAAGGATCTGACAATACTTGGTCGTGACCTTGCAAGGATTATGATAGTGGATAATTCACCTCAGGTTTGTAGAATCATGAGTGTACATAAGTCCATTTCATTGTAATCACCAAGATATGACTATTTTCTCTTCACCTTTGCTTAGTATTGCTAATCATTTAACGTTAATTCAGAGACAAACTTAGCTCTAGTAAGCAAGCAAATGAACAAGCTATGGTGTATCTCTGTGTTAATGAAGGCATATAAGCTCACTTGTTTACGCAGGTTTTTCAACTACAAGCTGAGAATGGGATCCCTATAGAGAGTTGGTTTGGCGATCCGGAGGATAGTGCTTTGCTTTCCTTGCTATTATTCTTGGAAACTTTGGTTGGTGCTGAAGACGTTCGTCCCCTAATCAAGAAGAAATATGGGTATCAGTAATGACATGATTACTGGATTAACTAGAAAGTTATGTGGAAACTTGTAAAGGTATTGCCAGTGAGTCCACACTTCTGCCACAGTTTTCTACTTGATATACTAGTATCCTGAACCAGGATATTTTGCTTGTATCTCGGATCGAATCGATATATCAATATCAATTCAATTCGGGCCTCCATGCTTTTTAGCATGAGATTTATCTGAAAACTTATTAAAAGGGAAAGCGAGATTGAAGATGATAGTTTTATGAACAAACTAAACTGTTTTTATAGATGCTTCGTAGGTTGTTTTGCTTGTCATCCAACACTCATGCATCAGAATCTTTGGTTTTGTATCAACATTCAGCATCCTCTATCACACTTGTTATAAAACGGTGTAGTTTTCATCCTGGTCTGATAGGACTTCGGACCGGACTCGAAGTTGAGGATGCAATTCATGGCCGCCGCTGCTAATTCTGTTTGAAGTCGTCCTTGGAAGGTGAAAAGAAGGCAGCCTGTAAGAAGACGTCGGGATGTCGGGTGATCTGCACACATAATTGAGTCATCCACCGATAGAGACGGAGGAGTAGGAAGGCGGTCGCGTATCAAAAATGGTCGGAATAGTAGTTGACGATGATCGGAGTCGGAATACTATAGGACCATTGAGTCATTGTTAATGAAAGGTGGAGTCTTATCTCCTGATATGTAGTTGAATGGTTAAAGAGATTTATTTTCCCTTAATCATTTATTTAAAATGTCACTAACTTATTTTATTTAATCCGACCTAATTTATTTATTGTATTAATTAAACTTATTTTATTTAATTTGATCCAATTTATTTATTTCATATTTGTCATTATAAATTTAATTATTTAACTAATGAGATTAATTCAGAAAAATTTTATACGCATAAAAAAATAAAATCTCAATCGAAAATTAAATAAAAATGTTAACTAATATTCAATTAAAGTTTTTAAATAGCTAAAATTCAGTTTATTTTTTAAAATTACTTTTGAAAGTATGTAAAATTGTTATACTCACTAATTTACTCGAGAAAGTATATAAATGATTTTACATATATAAATGATTTTACATACTATTTTATTTTTGTTAAATTTAAAATCAAAATATTTTATTAGAATAATCCGACGTTCTAATTATTTATTTATATATAACTACAAACTTAGAAAATAATTAACATTGTTGCAAATTTGGAAAAAAAAAAGAGCATACACTAATTGGAACAAAAATATCAGAAATTGAGGAAAGTACCTAATACCTATACAAGGCAATGGAATACAAGGTCAAGGGGAGGCAACAATCCTGAAAATTAAGAAATCTCTTTTATATTTTTAATAACAAATAAACCCCTTTAAATTTAGTAAATAACTTTAAAGAACATTTACCTTTTTTTGTTTTTTAGAGAAGAAAACTGAACCTTTAAAGGTCCAATTTTCTATCTTGGATCGATTTTTCTCATTAAACAGATGCATTCTCTCACCTTTTCCTGGAAAAAAAAAAGAAAAGAAAGGAGAGTTAAGACAAAATATAAAAGAAATTCAGGACACAAATAGAGTACTAAAAATTAAATATTAAGAGTAAAAATATTTACAAATGGCCCCTTGAGAATATCAAAATATAACACAAAGAACGTACTTTCTTCACGCTCGAATGGAAAAAATGACCGTCTTCGCCGTCTTTACCGCCGTACGCATTAAAATACTTGGCGGAGGCCAACTCCACTGCCGCTGCTGCTACCGTTGACGGCGTAAACGCCAAGATCTCAATATCTGAAATCTCGACATCACTAGCTTTAAAGAAAGACACACACGTACACACACAAAAGTCAATGAATAATCTGAGTTTGATTAATTTAATTACCCATAAGCGAGTTGAGGATTAGGTGACAAGAATCTTGAACAATCCGAAGATTATCGGGACCATTGTAGGAGGTAGATGGAAGCTTGATGATGAAATTACGGATATAGTTAAATGGAGTAACTGATAGAAGTTTCCAACTGAGTTTATTAGCCACCGATGATTCAACTTTCTGGATTGATTTTAATGGAATCACATCTCTGCATAGTCGCCTGAGCTCATTCAACAGCTTCTTCGGCCCCTTCGTTTCCTCCATTTTCACAGCTATACTCAAACACGCTGCTGAAAGGATCTTCATATGCTTCTCCTCCAACTTGATAACCAAATGAATTAACTAAATAAACATACCCCAAGAACGTTCATGAGAGCAAAAAATGATTTGTAAATGAGAGTAACGAACAAGCTCGTACAGGGAATTGAAGATACGAAATGTATCGGTGAAAGTAGTTGGCGCTGCGCCACTCAGTTACAGGAGTAAAATAATGGATTTCGCACACCTGCAATGCACGATCGAATCCACGAAATAAACACAATAATTAGGGATTATATGTAGAGAGTAGAGATATTTATTAGTATTTAGACCTGGTGAATCCAACGGACGCAGATCCGGCGAGTAGAAAGATGGTGCAAGTCGTTGCTGTAGCGATCGATGTAATCAGGTTGAGGCATTGAGTGAAGTTCAGAATCGAGTAGGGCAAGGATAGCAGTGTCGTTAACGGGTAGAATATGAGGTTCGCCGTAGAAGGTGTAGCGGTGGTGATCGGAGTGGTTCTCCGGCGAGAAGGAGTTAGACATGGAGATCAGTGTGAAGAGGTAATTAATTAAAGAAAAGGTCTAGATAAAAGTAGAGAGAGAGAGAGAGAGACATTGTTCTTATAATGAGCCTTAATATTATCATCTCGCGTATCATTCAGTTACAACGGTAGATAACTGAATTCCCCGCCAATTATTTGGTTGCAATCAATAACGACTTAATTAATTAATTACTTTGACACGTGAAGTTCCGTAACGAGTAGTAATTAGGCCTATTTGACTATTTCAAACTCCCATAATTTCTTCCTTCTTTCTTCTTACGGGTCATCTTATATCTTGCGCTCAAAATGAAAAAAGACTAGTCAGAAATGAACCTTCATAGGGCTACCGCTTTCGATAATCATTTTGGTCTTTTTGCCCCGGCAGACATTAAAATTGAATAACTTGTTAGGGTGATTTTAAACCCGAATTCAGCTTCTTTTAAACTAGAAAATGCACTTTCTAAGCAAAAATAGGTCAACTTCCTCGAGTCAACTCCCGGTGGAAGTAGTGCACTAAGCTCTGATTTGGATTGAAGGAAAGCAAGAGAAAATAAAGGAAGAGAATTGAACTTCTCTTGGTTTCTACCGTTTGGACAAAAATAAGCAAAGGGAAAATGAGAGAATGGAGAAGAAATTGAGAAAAATTTAAGCCAAATATATTTCTCATCAAATTGGTGTAAAAAGGAGGAGAAATCTAAGATAAGAAATCTCAATATATGTAAATTACTATAGTATATCCTTATTTAACTCAACAAAATGATAAACATGTTCCATAATTAAGGGCATAAAGGTCTCAAATTTTTTTTTGTCCAATATAAGTTTCAATTCCCTCCTCTTATAAATTAGGAAAACAAACAAAGAAAAAGAAGTCTCATTTCTCCTCCATTTTTTTCTCCTCTTTTTCCCTCAACATTTCATTTCCTTTCCCTCGTGCAAGTAAGAATCCAAACAAAGGTTGAAGCAAGAGAAGCCCACGGGTAGTATTCCCGCCGGAGATTATAGGAATTCAGATGCTTAAGCAAAAATTAAAAATTTTAATTTTTTAGTTGCAATCTTGGATAATTTATTAAAATGACCTCCTTTTGATAAGTTTATTTTTTAACTCACTAACTAAAATGATAAAAGGGATTTTTTAAATAAATTATATTAAAATAATATTATTTTGACAAATTATATTAAAAAATGAATTTTAAATTCAAGTTAACTATCTCGAATCTAATTTTAATGTTAAGTAATTTAAATCAAACTCTCAAGAATTTTAACTTTTTACCACTTGTTTTTGTTGCTATTACATGTACTTTAACAACACTTATGGTTACATTAAGTACCATAGCGACAATTTGCAATTAAAATCCTTGGATGATTGTACTCAAGGCTTATTATACCCTTTGCCTATTCTGCTTCTCATGATGGCTTTCATTTCTTGCCATATGCAGATTGGTCTTTCAAGATTCTGCCTTCTATTTACTTGCAATTGATCCCACCAAATACTAGCATAGTCACATAATTCAACAACAGTAAATTTTATCTTTTCTTTTCACTACATGTATGACACTCAAATATATTTTTTATTTTCCTCTCCCACTCTAAATACAATTCAGGATCATTTTTTCCTTGAAAATAAGGGATTTTCAATTTTATGTTGTCAAGTTCATTACGAGAAGAAGCTTATCTGCCTCTTCTAGTGTTGGGGCCATCATCCTCAGATTGCACATCTTCATCTTCTTCATGCAACGTCCTTCTAGGACCTTTGGAGTTTGACGTGGATTGGATGTCATCCAACCTAGCATTCAACCTCCGAAATTGATCTTGCACAGCCTTCATAAGGACTTTGAGATCTTATTCATGTGATTAATCTTCTTGAGACATGTTTATTAACTGCCAAATGTTAGTGAACAAAAAATGTTAGTGAACAAAAAAAATATATGGATCTCACCACTCAACCTCACGTGTTTACACTCAATAGATGCCAAACAACTCGTGTTTCAATAAAAATTGACTTTTTTATAATGCAAACACTCTTGCCTTTTACCACTCAACTTGCTTTCTATAGTATCCTTATTCGAAACAAGATGCAATCAAATAGAAACAATCAAACCAAGTGGCAACCAAGACTAGGATCCCAAAATAAAATTCTCAAAGAATCAAAAGGGGAAATAGAGTGTGGAAAATAAAGAAGAAGTAAAGGAGACAAATATGCAAAGTTAGCTTTAAAAGTATTAGGAAAGAAAAATGATGGGAGAGTGGAGAAAATTGGTAACTAAGTAAAGGAAAAATAGGATAAGGAATGAATTAAGGAAGTGATTACCTCAAGGGAAGTCAAACTTGAAGCTAAAGAAAGGCAAATGACGCAAGAAATAAAATAGGAAAGTAAAGGCAAAACAAGAGAAGCAATTGACATAAGAAAGTGAAGCAAATAGGAAAGTAAGCAAGTTCCAAGCAATACAAGATAAGAAAGTACTTGCAACTCAAATTCAAGCAATAGGAAAGTTGTCATCTTTATTTGATTGCAATTAGGAAAGTAGCAAACTTGGACTCTACTTCTCTAGAATTGCAACACACACGCTGATTGTTTTCTTTCTTTTTTTTTGACAAATTTCTTTTTTCTCTTTTTTTTTGACTTTTACTTCTTTTTTTTTCTCTAGATAATTTGAATTTCACACAAATAAATATGTAAAAAAATGCAACGTAATTTTTAGAAGCTGGACGCTCTCAAATTTTGACTTAGTGTAATTTGTTCTAAAAGCTTGGATTTGAATGATTCCAAAACGAGGAGAAAGAAGAGATTTTGAACTTGAAGAAACACCTATTAATTAGCCAAAAACTCAAACAAAAAGTGAACGAAACAATGGATGAAAAACAGATAAAGAAGAAGAATGAAAATAAACAACATAAAAGGATAGTTATTTGAAATCTAACAACCAAAGCTTTGATACCAAATGATGCTAGACCCAATAGGAACTTGTCCTAGAGAACCTTCAACAAGATGGAGTTATGCCTGGGAACGACTAGAATCAAACACACATGGAAACATAAGAAATAAAATTGAAAAGATAGAAATATAACACAGAGAGAAAAGGAGGTTAGAAGAATGTTGGTTAATGAAAAGAACCTTAAGAGATCTTATCTCTTAGAACCCTAGCAAGAATGTTGGTCAATGGAAAGAACCCTAAGAAAACTTGTCTCTTAAAACTCTAACTTTGGGACGCCACAAAGGAAGACTACTCCTTTGATAAGTCAAGTATTCTTAAAGAATACAAAGAAAACAAGAATGCTCTCAATAATATTCAATATTATTTCTGAATGAAATGTCCTAAGGAAGAAACTAAATAAAAGGAATCAAATCAACCCCTAAAAGGAAACAAAATAAACTTAGAAAGGTAGACTAGATGACCTTATTTCAAGGAAAGCAAAAAAGGAAACTAATTAAAACATGATCTGAACATATTAGACCTTATAGATCATGTCCTTCTCGGTATTTTTAAGTAGCACATGGTTGTCACATGGTATTTTAAGTGAGTTCTCCCAATTAGACTCCATGTGGGCCTTTGGACACTTCATGTTGGGCTTCAAGGAGTAAGATAATGTGTTTTGGACCTTTATGAGATGAAATATGACTCAACAACATGGGCTTTATCTCTTGAAGGTCTTGGATCAAACAATTCAATGCTTGCTTCATTTTTTTGGCCCTAGCTCTTGTCATTGGGTCTCCAATATCTTATAATGGATCTTTGGGAACATTAAATTTGAATGTTGGGCTTTTAATATGGGAATTTCGTTCAACCCCTTGCCTTACACATTAAGACTTCAAATCTGATCCAATTTCAACTCCTAAGCCTCCTTTTGCAAGCTCATGTCCATACAAGTCATATCTTAGGCTTCCTTGAGGCGGATCACACCATGTATGCTTCCCTTCTTGTCTTTCACATACCTATGGTTCTCCATTACCCAGGATGACATGAAATGAAATTTCTGCAAGTTCAACAGTTGAGTCACCTTCTGTGACTTTTTCTTCCATTTGGTCGATCTCTTCCTGCTTCACAAGTGAGAGGGAGGTTGTTTTACAGTGATGACTAGGAGCAAATTTTTCATTGCAACAAAAGTAATGGCCCCAGGTTATGTGATTTTGCCACTCTCCATCTCATGGACAAGTTTGATAACAAATTGGGGGCTGGGCTATTGTGGTGGTATTTTTGGGGGCCAATATGGTGGTAGCTGAGGCTTAAACTAGTGCTTATTGTGGGTTTGATCTTAACGGGTTGGATCATGAAAGGCTTCTGGGAGGTATATGAGAAGAGAGGCTTATGAATGTGAACATCAGCCTTAAGGTTGATAAAGAAAACACACGCAAGAGGGAGGGTGAATTGTGTGTGACTTTAAAAAAAATTACAAATTACTTTCAGTTCAAAAGGAAATGACAAGAGCTTGTCTATAATTAAAACAATAAGAGCCTGTTGTGCGATAGAATCTTGTTTAAACAAAAGGAGCTTGTTAAACAATAAAAATTTTTAAATGACAGGAGCCTGCTAAACGAAAAGTCCTGTTAAAAAAATTCAAAACAAAAGGCATATGTTAAAACTGAAATGAACTTCTTCCAAGTTAAAAACAGAAGGAGCCTGTTATAAAGTGAAGAAGCCTCTTGTTGAAATAAACACACATACAATATAATGCGAAAATTTAAAAGTTAAGAGAAGAGAGAGAAGGACGCAGTCGATTTATACTAGTTTGACTTACGACTCAAGCTTATGTCCAATCCCCAAGTATCCAACTCGAGTGTTTCACTAAAATCTTAAGTAATTTGACAAACCTCTTCAAGCTCACGAGTACATATTTTTCAAGGTTCTCTAACCTTTCAAACTAGTAGTATTTACCTATCCTCTACAAACTCTCGAACAAAAATGAAGTGTGCTCTATATAAGCTATAATGATCTCTCTCAAAAATATTTTCACTTTCTAATGCACAAGAGACTTTGTAATGATATCACTTTCAAGAATTGATGCTTTGTATTTAAAAAGATTGAACATCTCATTCCTTCTGTATGCGTGTTCTATATCACAACAACATTTGCTCTTCCTTAAATATACATTTTCTTTAACTAGTCGTTGCTTTACTTACATCCTTAGTCAACTGGATCGATTTAAATCTGAATAACTTTGATATCGTTTTTACTAAAAATCTTCCAATAATTATTGGCACTACAGAAATTGAATTCTTGGGTATGCAATTCAGAGATGGATTCTACCAGCTAGGTCCACATATTGCAAAAGAATTATTGCAATTTCCAGATGACTATCTCACTGTCAAGCAGATTCAACAATTATTTGGAATTGTTAATTACATTCGAGATTTCATTCCACACGTGGCTACTTATACTTCGAGCTTATCCAAGCTCTTGAAAAAGAATCCAGCATCTTGGACAAAGGAACAAACCGAACCTGTCAAGCATCTGAAACAAATATGTCAGAATCTTCCACCTCTGAAGATTCCTGATCAAAGACAAAATGTCTTTCAGACTGATGCTAGCATTACAGCTCTATCCACACTACTTTGGCAACATCCTCTATGGCCACCAGATACTTCCTCTCCCTATAAGTATCCTCTTTCTCTTCGGCCTAGTATATCCATTAAGTCTTTTATTGCTAAACAACTTTGTCAAAAAAAACACAAAAATATGGCTAGTCAACCTCTTTTTGCCTTCACAAAAAGAACTTTTCCTTTTATAGCTAGTAGTCTTACTAGTGTGTCTGAAGTTGCTTCACTTGCTCGTATTAACTTATTCTATTACTTGCATCAATTCTTGATTCTCTTGATAATCCTCCTATGTTCAACCTCAAGGCACCTTACCTTAACGTGAATTTTCTTCAAGATCCCATATCTGAAATCATATTATGGTATCTCTGGCCACTCTCTGCCCTTTATGCTTCTGGTATCACAATTTCACCTCTTCAGTTATATCAGAATCTCTGTGACCAAAATAATGGAAGTTCTTTATTATGGACATTTTTGGAATGGTTTCAACCGTTAGACTAATGAAAGCATCAATGCTCTGTCATCATTCAACAACATCGTCTATGGACTGCTTCAACTAGACGACAATCTACACAGTGCTTCTTCATTCTCCATCGCCCATACAGAGAAACTCATACTGGTGTTCTCTACACAGAACAACGTGTTCAACATTATCACACCTCTTTATATTGGACACGACATCAGAAAAATGTGCTATAATCTCTGCGATATTTTCTTAAAGAGATTAATCACTTTCCAGACATATCAGTTCTTACTACGTCTATTGGACCATATCCTGGTGAATTTATTCCTGGTGAACCCGAATTACCAGAAGTAGACATTCCTGGTTCCAATAGTCCTTTATATGACACAAAAGAAACTGTCTCAGATACCGCAGGACCTTATAGCCCTAATGAAGATGAGTTAAACCATTTCCTGCACCAACCTCATACAAGTGAGCTCTGTCCTAAAAAAAACGAAGATCACATCAACAAGCTGGCAGCTCAGATGATCTAGATTCTCCATCCAATCTTCAATTTTGTCACGAATCAATTTGCGATAAGTAATGCTGGGCCCCGTTCCCGAAGCCCGACCTCGGGGTCGAACCACGTTCCCGGGACCCAACGATCCAGACCGAAAGCGAAAACGCGAGCGGGAACCTATAGGGTTATCTCAACAAACCCTAAAAATAACAAAAATAATAAAAATAACAAGAAACAGCTTCGAAAACAACAAAATAACAAACCCTAAAACCTTGATTCCTCCTTGAATCCACGAATTTCCTTCCTTTCTTCTTAGATTTTCCTCTTTTTTTCCTCTTCTTTTCTTCTTCTCTTCTTCTTTCTCCACGACCTTCTCTTCTTCTTTCCTAGCACCCACGACGTCTTCCTCCTCCTCTCTTACTTTTTGTCTTTTATTTTCCTTCTTGGATTTCCTATTTTGCCCTTCACTTAAAAGCCTCTTCCAACTATGCCCTTGGTTGCTTCCTAACCACTCTAACTAACTCTTTCCTATTTAGTTCTAAGCTAACTAACTTCT
>JANKOE010000206.1:87384100-87396174 GCA_026284465.1 Erythroxylum citrifolium | reverse complement strand
TGAATTCAATTATAATATTATTGAATTTGTTCCAAACAGTGTAATTGAATTCAATTCTAATATTACTGGATTTGTTCCAAACAGTGTAATTGAATTCCATTCTAATATTATTGGATTTGTTCCAAACAGTGTGAATTGAATTGAATTCTAATTTTATTAATATAATTGAATCCAATTCATTCATGAATTCAATTTACTGTGTTCCAAACAACCTGTTAATAATAACTGAAGAATAGCAAAGGAATAGCATTGCTATTCCCACGTTAGGGTTCTTCTCAAATCAAACACCTTGGAATTTCAAGGTTTAGGACTCCAAATACTTTCTGTAAGGAGAGAATGACATGAGTTCTTTGGGATAGAAAAGCGTAAACTGTACTCTGGTCCTGACAAACACATGAGACACCAGGAATTTCCTGGAAAAGTTATCCTGCAGGAAATTATGTTACCTACCAGTGTGAGGCGGATTAATTTCCCGTGATTTCTGCCGGTGAGAAAATTCAAAATATAAACACTTTGAATGATGTCCAAACATACATGCTGGTTGCATTGAGAAGTGTGAGTTATTTACGACGGTAGCTCAGCTCAGACTATGTTGCCTTCAATGAGTTTGCAATGAGCTTGGAATATTAATGGTCTGATGGATCGATTCTTATGCTTCCAGGAAACGAGTTCCTGGATTCCTGAAACCTGAAAGCATCTTCAGGATCAGACCCTACTTGCAAATTAAGATTATTGCAGCAAGAAAAGGAAATTCTTGCAAGTTCATATGAATAGAAATACAACCCTGACATGAAATGAATTCGTCCAAGTATGGAAATAGTATTGTTTTTGGCAGCTGTAACTCGCAGATGAGCTCAACCTGAACGTTTCATCAAGTCGCTAAGATATTTGTTGTAAATCGTCAATGAAAAGTAATTTTTCTTCAAGTATCCACATGCTTCAGAAAATTCATTAATGACTCTTCTTTGACCTGATAGTCCTGTCAGGCCATAACAAGTTGACGAATGTTCATTGGTGAAACGTCAATGGAGTCTCCATCCAGGAGGCGCTTTGCTAAAACCAGATTAGCTGCTTCAGAAGGATGATATGGGTCCCAGAAAAAATACTTAGACCTGTTGAAGCAGACCTTTGATGAAGGACCACAGGGTATTAAACCACCGAATTTCCCAGCACGGTAGCAGCATGAAGAATTTGCATTCTCAAAACCTGTAAAAAGATCAGAAATTGCCTACTCATTACTTCAGTACACATCACAGGTTCACAGGTATACCCAAGGTTTTAAATTGCAGACTGCGAATTATACTACCAGTTGAGGGAAATCCAGTCGCAGTTACAGCAAATCGTGGTAACGTTCAGGACTGCAACTGCGATATTCCGGCAGCAATTACAAACCTTGGGTATACCATAAGCTAAGCTATAGTTGTAAGAAAGCTTTTTACAGGATTCAGACCGAATGATATGTAATTCTGCAGAATGTCGGATACGATGCTGTAAACATTTGCATAAACCAAATGTGACCCTTCAAGGTTACGGCTAAGTTCTTCCACAAGGCTTCTTAGCTCTTTGTTGTACAATTGAGCCATCTCATTTGGGAAACTAGCACAGTTTTCTCCTTCTGCTGGATTTAACTCTCTCTCAAATGGTATGCACCCGATCGGACCAACGTCTACCACAACAATCTTTCTAGCACCTAAATTGTAGAGTCTCTACAGATTAGATAGAAAGGAAGCTAGTTACAGTTTGAATTCCAGTATGTTAGTCCAGAGGAAATGATGCTTTAAGCAAACAACTTATGGTGATTAACATTTTTACTTGGAGTTGTAGTCTGAATCTTGCAATCATGGAGCCAACAAAAACTTCTGGAGACACCAACTTTTGCTCAGCAGCAGAGAGCACAGGTGTTAAGTAGTTGTTTATGAAATCATTTGAGCCCATTGCAACTGTGAATAGAGCTTTTCGAAGAAGATCTGAAACTGCAGAAACTCCAATAATTTCTATCATGTCTTCCCTGGTGTTGGCAAAGTTATCAATCTGTGCATCCATGTTTATCCGACCACCCTGTGGATTTTGCTTACTGACATTAAAAAAAAAAAGGAAGTCCCACTTGACGACTTTAATTGCAGGAAGAAGCAGAAGAAAAGCTTACAAAAATTTTTCCTGTGTGATTGAGAATTCCTCCTCCTCCGGAAGCATAATTGACACCTCTCAGAACCACAGATCCTACTGTTGTTGGAGCCAAGTAAGGTGGAGTATAATCTTCCAACCCCAATTCCTGACCTGGTGAGACAAAATTTCCTGATGTTCAAGCAAGCACAGGAGTTTTAGCAAGGAGTATCAGAAAATGAAACTTGCCTATAATGTCAACAATCGTCCTGCCATTGGTGAATCGTCCTGTTGGCTTTCCATAATCTATACCATTTGGAATATAGTTGGCCTTTGAAAGTGACAATATGTAGTTGTTGTTTCCAGCATCAACTAAGGAATCACCAAACACGAAACTAGCTTCGAGCTTGCTCCCACTGCTGTTACTCGCCATCAATAAGATACTCAATACCTGATATAAGAATCTACTGTTTTGTTTTCTACGCGAGAGCAAACCCATTACAGAAAATATGCAGAAGAAGAGAAAACACATGCAATGCACTAACTACACAATTTAAGAGTGTCCTTGTCTTATATTCAGGCCAAAGTGACAAGCTGACAGTTTATTATTAGAATGAAACTGGAAAGATGAATGAATCCAAGATGACACTAGGGGGTGCGTGGGGGTTGTGGTGCAAAAATTATTAGATCAACCGTTAACTACTATAATAAATGTTGAAATGCAAATCCTATCCTGTGAATCATGTGCAATTTACAGAAACAATCTTTTCTTGGTTGTGTTCTGTTCAAGATAATTCATCTGTTTCAGGGAATCACGGAAACTAGTACAGTTCGAGCCAACAAGCATTTATACATGCCTAATATCCTTTTTCAAAATGGTACTGTTTTGTGTAAGATTCAAGCTTTACAAGTTAGGTAAAGATAACTTCAAAAAGAAGCAAATACAAATGTTTTGTATAAGATTCAAGCTTTACAAGTTAGGTAAGAGTACAAATCCTCTGTAACATATTACAGTGTCTTATTGTTTTCAATAAATCTCAATCATTTATTTATGTGAGTCCCGCATAAGTCCCGCATAGGTCTCGCAAAATAAATAACTGAGATTCTATATGACATAATAAGACAGAGTAATATTGGACAGAAGATCTGAATCCGTTAAGTAAACGATAACTTGAAAACGAAGCAAATACAAAATGTTCGAGTAGGCCAATAATAAGATATTCGAGTTTGAGCTGATTTTAAATTTAAAAATAAAGAAAATTTAATTTTAATTTAAAGTATAATCAACTTGATTCGAATCATGTTAAACCGAACCAAAAATTGACATCTCCATAAATAAAAGACCTTTTTAACACCCAATAATCCATTGGTTCAGCACACAGAAAGTATTTATTTCTTGCAACCACTCCACTATTATGAAAATTCAAAGCATTAAAGGTTTAGAATTTAATGCTTTCAACTTTATATAACCAAGTTTTAACCTTTTTCATTATCGGGAATATTAATTAGTAATTTGAATATATAAATTATTAATTTGAATCAAATTTAATTAATTAAGTTGAATCACAAGAGAATAATAAGTTGAATTATTATGTGATTATTTTTACTGAAGTTTAAGAAAATAAAATTTTCAAAAAATTAAAATTATAAGTAATTTTTAATTCTAAAAATAAAGAGAATTTTCTAAAATTATTTAATCTACAACACTTCTCGTGGTACTTTTTTTTTTATCTTTATTTGATCCAAAAATACTGGTGAAATTAAATTAAAACTGCTTCTTATTTAGTATGTCAAAAATTTGCAGTAATCCTCCTGAACCAAGAAAAACAAAATAGGTTCAGTAATTATTCGACCAAAAATAAGTATAGTCTTTAAGTATGCGAGAGTTCCGTGCCAAAGCTCAATGTCCACCTCCGCCGTGCCCGCCAACGGTAATTTTTGCTCGTTTACTGATCTCAATTCCTCCTCCTCCTCCCCCACCACCGCCACTGCCACCGCCTCCGATGCCTTTACCTACTATACGGTGAAACAAACCCCCCGCCTTCTGGAGAAATTCATGAACTTTCCCATGACCTTTTTTACTGCCTTCAATGTTCACACTACCATCGGAATTACCTCTGATACTTCCACCGCCACTTTTACTGCCTCCGATGCTTACACTACCACTTTTACTGCCTCCGATGTTACCGCTAACACCACCTGCCATATTTTCATGGCGCCCACCTCCGATGTTTTTACTGATACTTCCACCACCATTTTTATTATCTCCCACGCTGCCACTAACATCACCCTTGGCGCTTTTACCGCCGCTACCACCCAAATGACCTCCAGTGCTTCCACCACCACTTTTACTACCTATGACGTTGCCACTAGCACTACCTTCGATGCTCACATCGCCGCTACCTCCACTACTACCATCACCACTTTTACTGCCTCCAGCGCTACCACTAGCGTCACCCTTGGTGCTCCCACCGCCGCTACCTCCACTGCTCACGCCACCGCTTTTACCGCCTCCGACGTTGCCACTAGCATCACCTCCGACGCTCACTCCACCGCTGCCTCCAATGCTCCCACCACCGCTTTTACTGCCTTCAGTGTTGGCATCAATGCTACCTCCGCTAATCGCGCCACCACTTTTACTGCCTCCGGCGTTGCTACTAGCACCACCTCCGATGCTCACATTGCCGCTACCTCCACTGCTCCCATCGCCACTTTTACTACCTCCAGCGCTACCACTAGCGTCACCTTTGGTGCTCCCACCATCGCTACGTCCACTACTCACGCCACCACTTTTACCACCTCTGATGTTGCCACTAGCACCACCTCCAATGCTCGCTCCACCGCTGCCTCCAATGCTCCCACCACCGCTTTTACTGCCTTCAGTGCTGGCATCATCGCTACTTCCGCTGATCCCGCCACCACTTTTACCTCCTCCGGCGTTGCCACTAGCACCACCTCCGATGCTTACATCGCCGCTATCTCCACTGCTCCCACCGCTACTTTTACTACCTCCTGCGCTACCACTAGCATCACCCTTGGTGCTCACATCGCCGCTACCTCCACTGCTCACACCACTGCTTTTACCGCCTCCGACGCTCACTCCACCGCTGCCTCCAATGCTTCCACCACCGCTGCCTCCAATGCTCCCACCACCGCTTTTACTGCCTTCGGTGCTGGCACCATCGCTACCTCCGCTGACCCCACCACTACTTTTACCTCCAGCGTTGCCACTAGCACCACCTGCGATGCTCACATCGCTGCTACCTGCAATGCTCCCACCACCACTACCTGCAATGCTCCCACCACCACTTTTACTGCCACCAACGTTTCCTTCGCTGCTCCCGCCACTACTTTTATTTCCCCCAACACTGCCATTACCACCACCCTCGATGCTTCCACCGCCACTACCTCCAATGCTACCACCACCACTCTTACTGCCTCCAGCGTTGCCACTAGCATCACCCTTGACGCTGCCACCGCCGTTACTTCGACTGCTCCCACCACCATTTTTACTACCTTCTGCGCTGCCACTAACATTACCACTTTTAGAACCTTCTACGCTGCCACTAGCACCACCTTCGATGCTTCCACCACCACTTTTACTCCCTCCTGCACTGCCACTAGCACCAACTCCGATACTTCCACTGCCACTACCGCCAATGCTCCCACCGCCACTTTTGTTGCCTTTTGCATTGCCACTAGCACCGCCGCCAATACTTCCACTACTACTACCTCCAATGCTCCCATCACCACTTTTACTACCTCCTGCATTGCCATTAACACCAAATTCAATGCTTTTACTGCCACTAACGCCGAAGCTTGCACCACCACTCTTACCACCTCCAGCATTGCCATTAGCACCACTCTCAAAGCTTCCACTGCCACTACCACCAATGTTCCCACTACCACTTTTACTTCCTTCTACGCTGACAACACCACTTCCAATAGTTCCACCAGAATTACCTCCAAAGCTACCAGCTCCACCGGAACTGCCTCCACCACCACCACCTCCAATGTTCCCACCACCTCCTAAACCACCTAACCCTCCACCGAAACCACCAAGGCTTCCACTACCACTGATGAAACCAGTACGTACAGTGGCGGTGATTTCTTTCTCTTCCATTTTCCGACATTCTACAAAACCTAGCACCAACACGAACATCATGCATAAAACTCCAACATTCTCGGTAATTGTCGCCATCTTTCAAACGTAGAGTTAACGTTGCTTTTTGCTTCAATGAAATATGGGTTGAACTTATTTATAGGTTTTTGTTTACTAAGATTAGACAAACATGTGATTGGCAACATAAGTCACTCAGGATATGTGAAGAAGAGAAAAGCTCGTAACTCATCATTGCTGCAACTGTATTGTGCCCAAATTAGAAGCCCTTAAAGGACACAGAGTTGATTGGAAGCCATTAAAATGCTCTTTGACGAGCGTGCATGTCGTCGTCCATTTGTCACAGATAGTTGACTGGGTTTCACATAATGGGCCAAGAGAACGAAAGCCATTCGGATCAAATGTTGGCCCATTCGTAAGAACAAGGGGTCTTCTTCTAGGGTAGCGATGAGTGTAGCGAGAGGGATTTCTAAGCATTAATGTTGGAGTATTTTAAGTTATAATCAGATTATTAATAGTATTTTATTTTTAAAAAAATAAAAAAGAAACATTTTAAATATTTAATTAAATAATAAATAATACGTAAAACTTGATAAAATAACTTTTTTAGTATAAATTAATCTTTTTACGTATATTTAATTTAAATTTGATCTCGAACTAATTTTAATTATAATACATAATATAGTTTTAGGTTGGATTCAAGTTCACTCAGACCCGTATTCAGTCCAACCCGTTGTCTAAATATTTTGTGAAATATTAAGGGTAAATTAGACCTTTTCGAGAAATTGATAAAAACACAGAGAGTAAGGGGTCTTCTTCTAGGGCTTTAGCTTCTAAGAGACAAAACGAAGCAAAGATCTCAAGAGAGAAAGGAAAGAAGAAACAGAAATGGAGGCAGGCGATGAAGGAATAGAGAGAGTTGAGAACTCAAAGGACTTGCAGCAACAGAGCAAAGCTTTCGACAAGCTCACTGACCGCGTAGAAGATCGCCAGCTCGATTCCACTCGCGTTCAAGAGGTGGTTTTTGTTTCTTACCTTCAATTGTTTCTAAATTGGATATTTCTATTGCTTTTTCTGTAGTTATTTTATTGTTTCTAAATTGGATATTTCTAGCGCTTTTTCTGTAGTTGTTTTGGTTGATAAAAGCTTAAAGTTTTCGACATTTTATTGTTTGGGATGCGAATTTAGGCTATGGCGTCAATTGCTGCTTCTGCTGAGGCGGATTGGAATGCTATGAGGTTGAGGTACTCTTTCCTCTCCCTTTCTTGCACCTCAGTTTTTCTTTAATTTACTGTATACATTTCTTGCTTGAATCTGGTTGATGATTTGGCTTTTTGAATTTGACTTGCCTGCTATTTGTTAAATTATGGGCAGATTGCGAAAAAAACTGGTGCGACTGATGTTAATTGTTAGGGTTCATCGTTTTCATTGTGATAAGGATTGTTTTTTGCCGTTTCATAGTTTGGTTTTCAGTTATCCAAAGAATCCGGTGTGACTGATGTTAATTGTTAGGGATGATCATTTGGATTGTCATAAGGATTGTTTTTGGCAGTTTCGCAGTTTGGTTTTCCTTTATTGAAAGAATCCGATGTGAGATGATCATTTTCATTCTGATAAGGATTGTTTTTTTGCTTCCATTCTCATAACGATTGTTTTTCGCATCTTCATAGTTTGGTTTCACTTTATCGAAGTAATCCGGCATGACTGATGTTAACTGTTAGGGATGACCATTTGGGTTGTTATAAGGATTGTTTTTCGCAGTTTCATAGTTTGGTTTCACTTTATTGAAGTAATCCTGTGTTACTGATGTTAATTGCTAGGGACGATCATCTTCATTGCGATAAAGATTGTTTTTCCTAGTTTGGTTTTTCTTTATCAAAATAATCCAGTGCGACTGTCTGATTGATGCTAATTGTCGGCGATGATCATTTGCATTGTGATAAGGATTGTCTTCTGCAGTTTCATAGTTTGGTTTTCATAGTTTGGTTTTCAACCATCAAATGAAATTAACCAATTTGTGATGGCTGCTATCTACACTTGGTACAACTTCACGCTGTTCAGCATTGGTTCGGTCTTCTTTTCTTTTTCTGTTATTGTATCTTGAAGTATGTAACGTCGGTTTGATTGGTAGATTGGGACCAAACAAAAGAAAATAATCTAAGAAATCTTGTGGATATGGGAATTTGAACCATCAAACATGAGCTATGGACCTCTCGAACTATTCTACTTTTCCTATTTAGAACTACTTGAATGCCATCTGAATGTCGTTAATACCTTGTGTAGAAGAATGGAAGGTTTATAGAGCAATGAACTTAAATGTACTATAAGTTTGATGAGCTTGTTGCTTCTTTTGTATGTTTCATTTTGTTCTTTCTTTTGCGAGTCGATGTAAAATATAGCTCCCTGAACACTAGGCCTTAACATGAACTTTACATATGAGCGATTGCTGGAATATGTCTTTTTCTTGATTTATTAGCTTCAGTAACCGACATGTCCCGAGTGAAAGCTATCTGCAATGCTCTTTCAGGGAGAAAGAATTGGCTGCTGTTAAGATCAATGCAGCTGATGTTGACATCATTGCAAATGAACTGGAGGTATATTTTCGACCAATCTTGCATGTTCTATGTCCAAGATCATATTTCTTCTAACAATCTCATGTCTTCATCTTTGGGAATAGTTGGACAAGAAGGTGGCAGAAAGAACCTTACGAGAGCACAAAGGTGATGCCGTTGCTGCAATTCGACATCTTCTACGTTAGGGAACCAATGGCATGAACTTCGGCCTTCGTATTATAATGATGCTGAGAATGATCTGCATGATGAATCCCTCTGGAAAATTTGCTCGAAAGATTGGATGGTGTATTATCATTACAAATGTAACAAAACTCTTTGTTCTGCAGGATACATTGGTGCTAAAAATGTTTGGCCTTGTTATATTGCCAACGGTACCTACAATTTTGTAGGAGCATAGGAATGCCCATCTTGATCCAAATACAAAAGTGTGGTGGTTCGAATGCGAAATAATGTGTGTGACGATAAGGCAGTAGTTATCCACATGTGAAAGTGATAGCTTTTCGGGTTATAAACCCATACTAACTTACTCTAAGGGGAATAAGAAGCAGGAACAGAACATGGGCCACAAACCCATGTTAATATATTCCAGAAGAAAGAAGAAGACAGCAGAAAGTGAGAGCTTCAGGGCATGATGAGTCAGCTAACAGTTAGACAATGAGTTGTTAGAACTAGTTAGAGGAGAGAGAAGCTAATAGCAAATCTGAGAGGAGAGAGTCTGTAAGGGAATGGGGGGGTTAGTACAGAGGGATATCCTTTCTCTTGGTATTGTCTCAGCTGAAAGCTTGAGGGGCCGTCGTTGGCTGGTAGCGTTGGTTCTTGTAAATCTTACGAGACTATTGCTAAGTATCAATAAAAATCCTATACTAATCATCCATTTTCATATCATTGGTGCTTTCATCGAGAGACCCAGTGTATGCAAACAAGGATGGCGCAACAGCAATGGGAAGCGATGGATGCACGAATGACAGCAGTAGAGACGAAGTTGATGGATCATGCGGTCTAACTGGACAATTTACATAAGGGAGTTGACGACCTCTCTATAGCGTTGGCGGCGATGCACGCTGAAATGAGAGTGGGGTTCCAACGTCAAGCTACTCACCAGACACCATATGTCGGGTCAAGCTCGGTGGAGCATGGGAAGTCGGTCCAGACAGAAGGGCGCAGTGGCATCACATCCATGGCGCCGGAGGAGTACCAACTCCGAGCCAAGCGGATAGAACCCCCTCCATTCCAAGGTGAAGACCCGATTGGATGGGTCTCACGGGCGGAGATGTATTTCGCCATTCAGGGCACCCCACCCGAGCTTCGGGTACAGCTGGCTCAAATCAGCATGGAAGGTATGACTTGGCACTGGTTTAAGGTCCTTTTAGCATCAAGGCTGGAGTTGGACTGGGAGACCTTCAAGAGGGCTTTGTTCGATCGGTATGGAGATCATCACGTCGGGAACCCATTTTCCCAGCTGAAGGTGTTGACACAGCAGGGAACCGTGGATAAATATGTGGAGACCTTCGAGATGTTGATGGCTCAGGTTCCACCTCTTCCCGAAGATCAATACATGGGACTCTTCCTTGGAGGGTTGCGAGAGGATATACGATTGGAGGTGGTAGCGCTGGATCCTTCTTCTCGCTATCGACTGATAGCAGCAGCTCGTGCGGTGGAGAGGAAGCTTACTCCATCGTCCCACTTCAAGCCGAACGTGGGCTGGAGACCCATGGACGGCCCACGAATCGGGCCTCCCAACTCGACTGTAGGAGGTCGCACCTGGGTCGGTGCACGACCCGAACAGGATCGACCCCTTGCGCAAGCCCATGCGCAAGCCGGAAGGGACGTTTATTAGGGGGCCAACAGAGAGGGAGACGGAGATCGGCGACATGGTGAGAAAAGAGTTGCTGAAGGACGCTCGAGGGGAACCCCAAACCTCTCTTACCAGGAGTTGTTGGATCGTAGGGCTAAAGGCCTATGCTTCAAGTGTGGTCAGCACTTCGGACCCAGGCACATATGCCCCGATAAACATCTACGCCTGCTGATTCTGGAGGGAAACGAAGAAGAAGAGAGAACACCTTCTGGAGTTGGGCATAACGAGGCGACCACAGTGGGAGAAGCATGGGAGATGGTCTATCGGGCGCTAGAAGGAGGGCCAGAGGATGGGGATCTGGTTCAATCCAAGACTCTGAAAATGGAAGGCAAGTTATCAGGGATTCCCATCTTGCTCCTCATCGACAGTGGCGCAAGCCACAACTATCTGTCGCAGGACTTGGTGAATACCTTGGGATTGCCGGTTACTCCAACGGCAGCTTATGGAGTGAAATTAGGAAATGGGACAAAATGCTTCTCACAGGGCCGATGCAGGGAATTGGCAGTATCAGTCGGGAATGTGAAGTTAAGGATCGACGCATATATTTTGCAGTTGGGAGGAATAGATCTGGTTTTGGGTGCCAACTGGTTGGCAACGTTGGGGGAAGTAAGGGTGGATTTTAAGCAGAAAACTGTGAAGTGGGGATTTGCGCAGGGGAAAGAGGTGGTAACTTTGCAGGGACAGGGCAGTGAGCAGCCCCAGCAGCTTTCGGCCTTGCAAGGCATGCTACATACCACTGAACATTTGCTTATCAAGATCAGTCAGCAAGATCTCCATATTGGAGAAATGACTGTAAGAGAAACCTCAGCATTCTCTGCAAGATGCCAAGGAGTTGGATCTCTACAGGAGCTCCTAGCGGAGTTGTCCAGAAGAGAGAAGGTAACTAATATTAAACCTGATCCTGATATTGATGTCTACATAAGGGCAGCAGCAAGAGAAGGTCAGGAATCCAGTGTTGTCACAGATTATGTCTTGCAATTTGTGCTTAATCGATTGGAAATTTGTGCTAACACCATGGTTGGGAATGGGATGATAAGGGGAATATCTGGAGGACAGGGGAAGTGTGTCACAACTGGTGAAATGCTGAAGGTGTTCACAACTTATTATGTCAGGGAATTTGCTCCAAATTTTGGAAGAATTGCTAGGCAGTACTTTCTGCTTGTGCTTGTTAATCAGATGGCCTCTGGACTGTTTTCGGTTCATTGTTTCGCTTGGCAGGGTAAACCTATTGAAGAAGCCTCTAGGACAGCTGCAGATCAACTCAAACAACAGTTTCCTTCTTTCTGCCTTGAGGACAAGGCAGCTTCTGCAGAGGGTGGAATTGATAGTGCTACAAACCCAGACAACACTATGGGTCCTAAACCCATAGTCACTTATTCTAGGAAAAGGAAGGGCAAGGGACTGAACATGGGTCTCAAACCCA
>JANKOE010000206.1:87364164-87384000 GCA_026284465.1 Erythroxylum citrifolium | reverse complement strand
TTCTCACAAGGTCGGTGTAAGGGACTCGTGGTGCTAGTAGGGAATGTGGAAATACTGATTGATGCATGCATTCTTCCTTTGGGGAAAATCGATCTGGTCTTAGGTACAGAATGGTTGGAGACTTTGGGAGAAGTGAGCAGATTTCAAGCAGAAAACCGTGAGCTGGGGATTTGAACATGGGAAAGAAGTAGTCACCTTGAGAGGGCAAGGTTGTAAGCAGTCCCAACCAACTTCGGCCTTGCAAGGAGTGCTTCAGTCCATCGCAATGGAGGTTCAGAATGAACAGCAGGAGGTGTTCCAGAAACCAAAGGGTCTTCCTCCTTCGAGGGGGCATGATCATGCTGTTACTCTATATAATGGAACCAATCCAATTCGTACAAGAAAGAGAAGTAAGACCAGGAGAAGTAAACCCATCAAGCCTCGATGTGACTATGACTCAGATTCTTATTCTAATGACTATGACTCATTATCCGGCTCTGAGGATAAACATAGAAGTAGACGGTTTGAGTCTCGCTCAAGAAAGGATGTAAAAAATGGCAAAAAGAGGGCTTGCTCATGGTCCTCTAGTTTTGAGGATTCTTCTCCTTTGAAAAGGCAAAAAGGGTCAAAGAGAAACTGTGATGCAAAGGAAATAAAGAAATTGCGAGAGAAGAAGAAGAGGGGGATAATCAGGGGAGAGAGAATTATTAGATCTACGAGTAGTGGGTTAAGGGGCTGCTCAACTTGTGGTTTGAACAGTAGCAGCGCTGAGAGTGAGTGCAAGAGACAAAGGGATAGGTCAGAAAGAAGAGGGAATCATAAAAGACAATTTGAGAAGTGTAAATCCGCATCTAGAAGGAAGTTATATGTTATGTTCGTGAGTCAAGGATCGAGTCACGGGGCGATGAACTACGATATCTCCTTCAGAACCTGTGACCTTACCCTTATTACGATTTCTTCCCCTTGAGGAACCTATGGTGATAGAAGAAAAGGACTCGTCGGAGGGAGCCCTGGACCTCAAGACTCGTTAGAGAGAGTCTTAACCTCACAGAACAATTGAGATAAATCTTTTCTTGATCTTTTATTGCTGAATAACTCCCTATTTATAGAGTAATCTCCTTACAATTAAGAAGACTAATAGGACTAGAATTCCTAACTAAACAATGACTTAGAATCCTTAATAGACTCCCTTTCCTAAATAAACTCCTACTGCCACTAGAATTCCTAACTAAGCAAGGATTTCGAATCCTTAATAAACTCCTACTGTCACTAGAATTCCTAACTAAGCAAGGATTTAGAATCCTTAATAAACTCCTACGAATGCATCCATAACATTATATAGGACAAGGAATTTTTCTTCATGTAGTAGAGGTGAGACTGATAGTAATTGTCAGAGCTTGGAGAACCTTACTGTGGAAAACACTTCAAAAAGATTGAGATCTGTTGTTATGCTTACAAGGGATGATATTGACGGAAGGAAAGATGAGCACAAAGAGGAGATGATATATGAACATGGTGCCTACCCTTGCAGAAGCAATGACAGTAATGAAGGAAGCAAGAGGGACACAAATAATCAGTCACATGTTGCCTCTGACAAGAAAAGGTCCATAGAGGGTAAGATCAGTGAGGATATCACTGCTTTTGATACTAAAATCTCCAAAATTTCAGGAAGCAACATGGAAAGGGTTGGTACAAAAGATGCTATCAAGAAGAATGAGGATTCAAGTGCTGATGATGCTGCAGATGGTGGTGATTTGGATTTAATTTTAAGACAAAAGGCTTTGGCAAATCTAAGAAGGTTCTGTGGAGGTTTCTCTTCCAATGCAAAGAGTTCGATTGATCAAGAATATTGTTCTCAAGGAATACAGGAAGATTCTGCTATCCTTGCTGAACGTACTGTCCAGAAGAATCAAGAGCAGATTGTCGAATGGCTTGTGTTGTGGAAAGGGAAACCAATTGAAGAAGCTTCCTGGACAGCCGCTGTACATTTGCAGCAGCAGTATCCTTCTTTCTGCCTTGAGGACAAGGCAGATTTCGCAGGAGGCGGAATTGATAGCTTTTCGGGTTATAAACCCATATTAACTTACTCTAAGGGGAATAGCAAGCAGGAACAGAACATGGGCCACAAACCCATGTTAATATATTCCAGAAGAAAGAAGAAGACAGAGCAGAAAGTGAGAGCTTCAGGGCATGATGAGCCAGCTAACAGTTAGACAATGAATTGTTAGAATTAGTTAGAGAAGAGAGAAGCTACTAGCAAATCAGAGAGGAGAGAGTATGTAAGGGAATGGGGGGAGGGGTAGTACAGAGGGATATCCTTTCTCTTGGTATTCTCTCAGCTGAAAGCTTGAGGGGCGTCGTTGGCTGGTAGCATTGGTTCTTGTAAATCTTACAAGACTATTGCTAAGTATCAATAAAAATCCTATACTAATCATCCATTTTCATATCAGAAAGTCGAGTATGAACGATATTCTGTAAATTACATGTTTCGAGCAAGTCTTTAAAACTAAATGACGGGTTTGCAGAGTTCAAATTGCAAGGCCCCTTACTCTTACAAGTAATCTTATAAATCTTAAAACAGTCCATGACCTGGGAACCTGAAATTTCTTGAGATCCAGTTCCACGACTCAATTTAACAGCTAAAATGCCATCTGGGAATTGTTAGGGAAGGTTTAAAAAACAATAATCAGAAAATTCCAACACCAAAAGGTATACGAAATGGAGGAAAATTTTCTTCTTTCACATTATTCATACGTTATCAAAATCTTCATACCAATGTCCAAGTAATTATCAGATATAAGGTTATACATACCAGACACCAAATTCCATTTTTATTACACTGGAGAAAAATGGAATGTCAAAAGACTCGGACTACACTAGAGAGAGCCAACTGATACAGGGATTTATATTACAGTTAGTTTAGAACCTCAGGATATGGTACATACAGATATATACTTACAGCAGATGAAATATGCAGCTTTTAACCGAATTCCAACGATTTCTCATTTTGTTGCTTCCTCTTCACTAATGATGCACCTGAACTGGTTACTCCTGTGAGATGTTCAGACTAGGATAAGAAATTGATCAACTACCTCAATGTTTTAGTTTGGTGGCATCAATGGAAGTATGAATCCCATTCCAAGTTAAACAGAGCCAAGCAATGTCCATCTTAGACGAAATGGGCCACCTTGATTAAAGCTTTTTCAGTCAGTCACGCCAGAACAAGTATCAGGTTGCAATCAGGAAATCATCAATAAACTCCAAAGGATCATCATCCTAATGAGAACTTTTTGCACCTCCCATAGGCGTGGGGAGTTCAAGGATAACTAAGAAATAGCATCTTTCAGACTCTCTGATATACTGGACCTCGCCATCCATTAGCTTTAAGATCTTCCGACACATGCTCAATCCAAGGCCCTCCTGAGTTATCCATCGGCTGTTGTGGAACATATCCTGAACTAAATCGGGAGGAAGACCTTCACCGGGGCAAACGATCCTTCAAAAAAATGCATCAAATGAGTTGATTTAAACCTTTGCAAATT
The DNA here is from genome assembly GCA_026284465.1 of Erythroxylum citrifolium. NCBI lineage: Eukaryota > Viridiplantae > Streptophyta > Magnoliopsida > Malpighiales > Erythroxylaceae > Erythroxylum > Erythroxylum citrifolium. Next base: position 87,380,479 of record JANKOE010000206.1, on the reverse strand, counting down.
ATCAGATTTTGAAGGTGATCATCATTTATGCAATAATCTTTATTTCAACAAAGGCATTAGCTACATCCCTTTGTCCTCACAGCAAACAGAATTGAGAGTACAATTTTACACAAACACAACAAATAAAAGCAGGAACCAGTTTGATTGCCAAGGCTGCATTACTATTCCCAAATTAACATCTAGTTAACAAAGTTTCAGTCAATAATTTTAAGATCACCAGGAGGGTGATTCAGATAAAAGCCCACCTATGTTTATTGACTAATCAAACCTAACACGTCTTGGATTAACTAACTGAATGCACCTAAAAGCTGATTAGGAGTGATGGTAAAAAAAAAAAAGATTCAAAGGAACAAAAGAAATGAGAAAGAATTTTCTGAAATTCATGTGTTACAGAAAATGATTTAAAAGTAAATATGCATTCATATCCAAACAATCCAAGATAGCATACCTGAATTCGTTATGCAAAAGTGTGAGCCCATCAGAGATCTGCTTGAGTGTTGGACGAGCATGGATCTCCACCCAGCCTTCAGATGATGGTGCATATCGCACCATGTTCAACAAAAAATCTGCCAAGACCTGCTGAATTCTGGTTTGATCACCATAGACGGCTAGAGTTTTTATTTCCTCTGGAATATCACGTATCAATTGTAGATTTCTTTCTCTCAGCAGTAACATCACTTGACTAACAACCGCATTAATGACATTCCCAAGAAAGAATTCAGCCTTCTCAAGCTCCAGTAAGCTAATTCAATGAAAAATGGAGGAAATTATTCCATTAGCAATGAATAAGCTGGAGGTGCAGGTAAGACCCAAAAGAAAGTGCATTGAATGCACAACATTGAAGGTTTAAAGGATCCTCCATCCATTCCAGTGCACAGAGATCATATACAGCTAGTGTAAACACAGAAAGAATTTAAAACAAATTAACATATCAATGGGTTCACAGCAAATGAATGCAACAGTCTTGCCAACAGGAAGGTCCAACAATAGTAGATGTCTACTGTCTCAAGAAACAAAAATATGCTCATCTACACTAGCACTCAGCTCCTACCAGAACATATTGCTTCCACACGATAACAGACAGATTGCAAGTCTGGTTAAAAGCAGAACGCAGACGTTCAATGAATGACGATGAGCCTATAAGTAAAGAACTAGGACTCAGTTCAAAGTTACTCGCAATTTAACTACAGGTATCTAGCAAGTTGGGTATAAAATTGTTGAAAAAAGATATATCACACTAAATAAGTGGCCACCAGAACTGAAATGGTGCCATGTATCAAGTCCTAAAATAACTGAAATACATGTCATACAACTTCTTTGGGATCAACTTACCCTTCTTCAATGATCTCCAGATCTATATCTCGTATGATCTTCATCATCTGCTTCTCACAAGCAGCACTAGTCTCAAGAAACTGCTTTTGATCTTCAGTCAAGTCTGTCGCCTCCAGAAGTGAGTTAGTGAAGCGTATGCCATTTAAAGGATTCCTTATTTCCTGACAAATGTAAGATAACTCTTTCATTCTTGCAAAGCATTTCTTCTCCTGTTGCCTCCCGATTCTCAAAGCTTCCTGCAATTCAGGACTTGCAATCTGCAAGAAGCAAAAGGCTCCAATAATCTGGCCATCCGTATTCACCCTCTTGTTTGCTGTCAGAAGAGCTTGCACATACTTTCCATTCCGATCAAAAAAGGAAAAAGAAAACTTGTCTGTGTCGCGTCCCCCAATTGCGTTATGCAAGATAATCATGAAGTTTGTCAATGCATCTTGACCCTTGAGTCGACAGCAACTGCCAAAGACCTCCCCCACTAACATCTTCCCGATTATTTCCTCACGAGCCCAACCTGTGAGCTTTTCCATAGCAGTGTTCCACTCCAAGCAACATGTGTTTTCGTCTGAAGCAAATATAGGAGGGATCAAAGGATTGGGACTATGGACAATAGCTTTATAGTCACCTTGTATGTGGATAAATTTGTCCATTACCATTTTCTGAGCAGTTACGTCCTGACCAACAAAGCAGACTCCAACTATATTATTCATGTAATCCTTGCTAGAACAAGCATTCACCACCACAAAAACTGCCTTCTTTAGATGTTCAGAGCCAAATGTCCTCAGTTTTATCTCCACATTCTTATCTTCTTCACCTGTTTCAGTTAAAAAGAGTCATATGGTAATATATGCAAATCTAAAAACTATCAAAGCCATTCACCAAAAAAAAAGTCAAATCCATGAGAAATGCTCTTCCCAAACGTTGAGGCCATAACTCTTCAAATCAATATCAAGGTTAAACCTACTTAATTGACTGATTGCTGCAATTCAATCAACGCATAATTACATATACAACTATAATTCTTTGTTAGCTCAAGAAAATCTTTTTATTAACTTTCAATCCCTTTGGACAGAATAAGGATACCTCTTAAAGCGCGGTAAACAAGCTTGTCAACAGTTTCTTGACATTCGTTGTAAACAAGATCATGGACTAGAGACTTGCCCATGGCTTCCTCAACTGAGAGGCCGGTCAACTCAGCAGCCTTAGCATTCCATCCATTTATACGCCCATCAACATCTACAGCAAATATTGGAGCAGTTGCAGTCTCTATCAACCTTACCATTTCTCTTGCAACTGAGCTGAGCTCATCCATTCCTTGCAACTCCAAATCCCCAAGCTGGGAACGTATGACAGCCTTAGAATTGGTTCCTTCTGGGTCTTTAAATGAGTCCCGCAGAATAAGCTGCAAAGAGTGAATGGCATCCATTTCTGCATTCTCCCATGGCAAGCTCCGGCTCTTCACCACTTCCAAAAATGCCTTGAATGAAGAACGTGGATGCATCCTCTGTCCATCGTCCTTGTGCTCTGGGTGATGCTTTGCACCACCCCATTTGATCTCCTTTGCAGTATGAGAGCGGAACCAGAACAGAAAATCTCTCTTAGAAATATATGCAACAGCCATTCCACAAACTTCATCACCTAGTGAGGCTGCCCCAGGGTAACCAGCATCATCTAAACTGTCTGTGCTTAAGCCAGTGGAGTCCCCATGATTGGTCAACAGCCAGTCCACAATATCTTTTATTTGTGTTTCAGTTGGGGCAACACCTAAAGGATAACACTTCCCTTGGTAATAAAGTGCTGCCCCATCACACTTCACAAGGTCCATAATACTTGGACTTTGGGTAACAATGCCAGTAGGGGAATCACGAAGAAGCATATCACACAACAGAGTTTGAGTCCTCAAAACATGTTTCTCGGATAACTGAGATGCTAATTGCAACTCCATGTTCAACTGCAGTCCAAAAGCTTGCATTAGAAACTCACAGGCATAACGGAGTGGAAACGGAATACACCTAGCTGAAGTGTGATGACAAACAATCAAGCCCCAAAGCCTCGTTGAGTTCCGACTACCAATAGTTTCCTCTTCATTTCCATTAATAACCACAGCCATGGCCAATGATGCAATGGAACCCATATTGAACATATACTGAGCATGACAACCATGCGGGGCACGAAGAGTGGAACCAACCAAACACAAAGGCTGCATAAGCCCTTCATCCTGAATAACACGAACCCGTGATGCATGGCAATCCACAATCATCCTAACCCTATTTTGTTTAAACAAAAACCGTGAAGCCTGAGGTATATCTGTAGCAGGATAATGTAAACCGATATACGGTTCCAAGTCAGACCTTCTACTCTCAGACACAACCTCACCATGCTCATCCTCATGAAACTTATACACCATTACTCTATCATACCCAGTGAGCTCTCTAACACAGTCCACAACAGTATCACACAACAACTTGATATCCCCTCCAGGAAGTGATTGTAACTGAGAAATTGCTCTAACAGCTAATTTCTGTGACTGTACAGCTCCTGCTATGGATAAAGCAGGGTCTTCTGTTCTGGCAGGCTCTAAATCAATAACAATTCCAACATCAATCCTATGCAAAATTGCATAAAAGGGTCTACCAGAATTCCTAGAATGAATCCAAACCGGGTTCAACAACGTTATTTCCCTTGCCCCAAATGCCCTTTCCAGTAGAACACCACTAGAAGGCGTGAAAAGGGTACGCACATCAGTCCCAATTGACAGAATTTCCGGTCTCTCCAAAGAAGGGACTGACTGAGGAGTTAAACCAAGCATTTCGCATGCATTTTCGCTGTAAGCAATGACCCTAAAAGACCCTTCGTCGACAGCGATCATGCAACCAAAAGGTTGAATATGACCACCCCGTTGGATTTTCGATAGATACGCAGTGATTTGCTGCTCAGGGACTGGTTGGTTAGTTTTTCTCACTGACTGTGAGTAGTCAAAAGACTTACCAGACTCGCCAGACTGTTCAAAAACCGCATGGAGCTGAGCATCAACGGTGTACTGAGCAATCGCTTTGCTCACAGACTCTGTGTTGTTGTTTCCATAGTAAGGTCTCAACTTGCTGGTCCCTGAAGACTGAGCTTGTTGGTGGTGACTCTGTTGCTGCGACTGAACTTGTTGGTGGTGACTCTGTTGCTGCGACTGAGCTTGTTGGTGGTGACTCTGTTGCTGCGACTGAGCTCCTCGGCCACCACCTGAGGCCATTAAACTTTCTGGATTTTAATTAATTTCGGAAATTTTTAGAGGAATAGAGTGAACAAGAGGGTGAGAAGGAGAAAACCCCACATGGGTTATAAAAAGATTAGCGAAGAATCAATGTTACTGCCCAAAGTTCGCTCCTTTTTGGTCTTCTCTGTTTGGCTTCTGCGTTATGGGAAAAAGTAGGGGGTACTTAATGGTTCGGAAAGAGCTCAATATCTACGGAATTAGTAATAAAGAAGGGTGTTTGGTTATATATTTTCGTTATAGCTATATCTAATATTTAGAGATACTTTCTTCATTTTTTATTTAATAATTAATTAATTACAATAATATTATAATAAAATTAATTACAATGTTAATTAATTACAATATAATTACTTTAAACAATATTACAATATAAGTAATTAATTGATTACAATACATATATTTATTTATTTATTTTTCTCTTCTTTAACAAATAAATATAACTAATTAAAATATATTAAAATTTGATCTAAAATAAAATTTTAACAAACTTTTATATTTTAATAATTTTAGCAAACTAATCATTATCAACAATAATAATAATTATTTCTTAATTTTAATCGACTACGATAATTATAATCATTATATCAATTCTTATCTCTGCCTCGAAAAAAAAAGGGTGATTTAATTTAGGTTTTGGAGAAGATCAAACTAGCCGTGTTAAGTTATCATTTGTACGATTTGATAATTTTGGTTTTATGTGATTTTCAGAAAGAAAGAAAAAGGTAAATAGTTAATCTATTTTCATACCTTTCTTTTCTTATATCATGTGTCAAATAAAAATATAATAAATATTAAACAAATTTTAAAACAAGATTAACAAATAACTTATCTTTAAAATTAGAGTTTAATTAAAAAGCTTATCTTTAGTTATTATATTTTAAATTAAATTAATAATTAATATATATTAATCAAATAATATCGTCCGATGCATTCCAAATAAATCTATCAAATCGTCTTTATTAGGTAAGAATAAAGTTACGTGTTATTATACGTCTCTATATTCTGCGCCTCGGCAGACTTTAATTGAGTGGACGATGACGACGTTACATTAATCAAATAATATTATAAAACATTATAAAAATTGTTGGCAAATTTGAAATTTTTTTAGCATCTTTTTATTTGACTTTTTAGTTGTATGCTCAATGGTGGGCAGTGGGCACACAAACGGTGCGTGTCTTGTCATCGTACGGTTGGTTGGTGGGCGATGGGCGCCTGATATTGTTGCTTACACCTTGAGAAGTTGATATTTTTATTATTTTTTCAACTTTATTTATTGTGTTATTATCTTTTTTTTAATATCTCAGACTATTATGAAACCTATGAGTTACCTAGTCATATTCATAAATAAGTAAATTCGGGTCTGATATAGATCCGAGTCTGATCCTAAATAATATCAGAGATATTTGTTCTGAAAGATGGGTCACCACCAAGAAGATTGCATCACCTTAAATAAAAGTTGCTCCTCCTAAGACTCGAACGCACAACCTTCACACAATCCTCTCCCCCTTTCTACCGCTAGGCTATCCCGTGAGGGGCATGTTATTACCTTTTTTGTTTTTAATAATTGAGGGAGTTTCAAGAATATGGAAGTTGTATATAAAAATTATGTGTTAGAAATTATATATTACAATTTAAATTATGAAATTAATTTGATTTAATTAATATTTGCAATTTTAATGTATTTATTTTATATCTTTATATTAAAATATCGTCCAATTATTATTAGAATATTATTATTAGAATATGAGTAATTATCCAAAAAAAACTAAGTTGCGTTAATTAAATCACTCTTAATTATTATAAAAATTATTATTCCAGCTATAAAGCCATTATCTTTATTAAGATTGAGACTAGAGCAAAATTCAATATCACTGGAAAAGTCATTTTCTAATTAATGCCAACTTATCCTTTATAGAGCATTAATCCCATGTTGCATGCATGTGATGTAACTCATAGTTTTTTATTACACAACCTTAAAGTTTTATAGAGGATTGTCTTATTATAAAAAAATTTAAAAAACATGTCGAAGGAAGTGTTTGATGTTGTTCGCTGTCTGAAATGGATTTCCATCTCAAGTTTATGTCGGCTGATGGGGTAGGGGACAGTAGAGTTTCATGCCCACGTGATTTACCCCTACTTTCTAAAGAATCCACACTCAGGCCCACGTGATGCTGCAGAAATCCGCACCCGTCTGCCCATTCCAAAGAATGATAATTTGGTTCCATTCGAAACTATCCAACAAAAAATATCATTCGAATTCGAAAACTGATGAATTCAAATTGTTTCGTTCTAATCTGAATTTTGTTTAATTTAAATCAAAATTATGTTATTTTAATCTAAATTTTATTGAATCAAACGAAACAGTCGATTTAATTTAAATTTTGATCGATTTAAATAAAAGTTAAATTATTTTAATCTAAATTCTAATCAAATCAAACAAAAATTTATAACCCAAGGGGTGTGGTTGAGTGTAAGAGACTCATCTACCCTTAATCAAAAGTCAGGAGTTCAATCCTTGACCTTAGGTATGGAGCAACCTTAAATCCTTGGGCCAGTTGTCCCACTTTGTGAGGTGCCTACAACCTAACGAAGGGATTAATCACTGGATCCGCCGGTGGATACCCTAGTTTAGGACAAAAAAAAACATTAAAAAAATTATTATCTAAATTTTAATTGAATTGAGTCAAACACAGATTATAAAAAGATTTAAATTCAACTTATTTATTATCGTTACCATAATCTGATTAGAATTAAATGATCAATTTAGATTCAAAGCAACCTTAAATCTTTGGGTCAGCTGTCACACCTTGTGAGGTGCCTACAATCTAGCGAATGGATTAATCCCTGGATCCGCCGGTGGATACCCTAGTCTAGGACCAAAAAAAATTATAATCTAAATTTTAATTGAATTGAGTCAAACACAGATTATAAAAAGATTTAAATTCAACTTATTTATTATCATTACCATAATCTGATTAGAATTAAATGATCAATTTAGACTCAAAACATTACAAATGGCATCACATTACATTAGGAAATTGCTGAATTGCAGTGCAATATATGCCGTGAAAAAAAGATAAGAGAAACATGTCCTTTTGTTTTGTATTATAAGACAGGTTCAGTGTACTTTTCAAATTGAAGAAGAGATGTACTATTCATTGACAATGAACTTCATTTTCGCTTGCTTTCATTTTCAAGTACTTAGTGGACAATCCAACATTGATGATGAGCAGATTCTCATCAGATAGGGTAATGATAATATTCCAAGCACATTCAGTGATTCAATCCCTGCCAAGTAAAACTTGTTCTCTTTGTATCAGAAGCATAGAGAGAGCCTTTACCTAATGACTTGTATCTTGTAAAAGAATTCCCATACAACTTACAAATGCAGGCACTTGGCCTTATATTACCAGTACATCATAATCTAACAATGGAACAACAACCCCAGCAAATTGCAGACTACAGAAATTTTTCGAAAGCAAAATCCCTGTCAAAAGCTGTTCGACAATTTTAAGATTTTTCTCACTTGGTGTAGAGAACATCCTCCCACGGATGGCGGTATAGCGGCTGTTTCAACCTCTGCTGATCAAAGGTATGCCTGAAATTGGAATTTAATGAGTTCCTGATTAGATGCAAGAGCACATATATCTTAAACATGAAATAGATATAAGGTTTAATCATCCTTAAAACACGGTTTTTTACGAAACACATAACCTTTTCATCAACACCATTTATTTGCTGCTTAGCAAGTAGATATCTTATAATGCAGAAACCAGTAAATATGTTCCCAAATCTTTAACCATCTGGGCAAACATCAGTTGAATTTCCAGGCCCATGATGAGGGCTCAATGGTTTGCATATAGCCCAGAAACCAAAAACTGCACATATCCAACACAATAAAACAAGAGGTTTGAAATGAAAACCAACTCACCCGATCAGACCAATGGATCGTGCCAAGACAAAAAGCCCGTTCAAATACCCAATCTGAACAATCTCGTCAATCTCCTGTTTGCTAAACATTCCACTGCCAGCAAGAAGATCCAAGAAAAGTGATCCAATTGCACCGTCGACATTAAGTACCAAGTTATTGGCCTTTGAGAGAGTGTAGGTTTCAACTTGAACAGCATAGTCCATGTACTTAACTGAGGGGAAGTGTGTGCGAGCAAATTTTTGCAGGAGCTCTACTCTTTTGTCTCTGTTGTCGCCTCTCTTTATCCTTTTTACAAAGAAAAATAAAACTTAAAGGATTAAAATATCGTCAGAAAATTTTGACTGCAATTTGTTAGTTGTATTGCATAATCTTTAGCATGTATGAGGTCACCAAATCTCAGTACCTGTGCCCAATACCAGGAACACGAATGCCCTTCTTTTTCATTCCTTCTACAAACTCATAGGGTGTAAGACCCTGACAAATGACAAACCAGCAGATCATTGAATCTCAAAAACTGCCAGAGAATGTATTTGATAGACCGAAAAAAGCTTTTCATGTGGAGAATTCCCTTAAAGCTTACCTTATCATAAGCCTCCTTAAAATATCGAGCAGCATCATCAATGGCACCACCAAATCGAGGACCAATCGTGAGCAAACCTGTTTGAGAGATCACAAGTAATGTTATAGGCTCCAGAAACTCTTATCCATAAATTTAGGTAGACAGGCCTATCCGTGAAATAAAAGGAAACAATTAAATCTCTTGTTTTTTCACCTGAAACAAGGCTTGAAACCAAGTCCTTTCCAGCTCTTGCTGTCACTATAGTGTTGTGAGCACCAGAGACACAGGGACCATGGTCGGCACATAGCATTATGCATATCTGATTACAGAACACAGATGAGTAACTCTAGAATAAAGAAAGTTGACAAGAGAACATAGTTTTCTCTTAGTCACAAGTCAAATATTGAGCTAGATACATAAAAACGGGCATGTTGTGTAAAGGAAAAGAATCGGTTCCACAAATAATGCTTCAAAATCGTAGAACTTGCCTCAATAAATTGGGTACAGTAGCGTGGCAGGCTTCGCTTGAACCATAATAGAGAGATAACATCACCCACACCATAACCCTTCTCAACAATAGAAGACATTGGGACACCAGCATAGCACGGTTCCTCACCTGTAAGATGGATAGAAAAGAAGAATTCATTTTACCAAGATTTTAGCCAGCAAACAGATTCAGTATAATTGTAAATCCAAGAGAGAATACCTCTGTCATCGGAGATGGTGGAAATGATATGAGTTGGAGCTCGAACTTTGCCACTCTTAATTGCGCTGTTAAGATCCTCCGGGATTGGGGGAGGTGTAACCTCCTTGACAGCTGAAATCTTCCCTTCTTCAACCTTTAAAGAAAACGAAATGCATCTTTATCAAAGTTCAAATGTGAAGCTTGAGTGAATAAAAAAAGAATTTAAAACATGCAGAAACTAACCAGTTTCTCAAATGTTTCCTTAATTGCAGCTTCAAAAGCTTCATATGAATTGGGAACAGCAGCTCCAGCATCCTTTAGAGCTTGATTTTTCGCCTGCGCAGATTCCATCTCACCACCACTTTTTGCACCCTGCATTAGAATTGGTCAACTGTCAAGAAAAATTAAGAAAAGTCTTGTTTTGCAGAGATTATGACAAGTGCTTTATAAATAGTAACAGCACAATCAAGCACCAAACTTACAGCATGACCAAATTGCACTTCCGACTTAAAAAGTCGAGCACATGTTCCACTGACCCAAGCCACCACCGGCTTGGTCACTTTTCCCTGCTTGAGGGCTTCAACAAGGGAATATTCATCTCGTCCACCAAGCTCCCCTAGTACAACTATCATCTTAACCTGAGGTGACAAGAAAATCAGTTTGGAAATAAGCTATGTGGGGCTGGGACCATCTATATACTTTTTCCCATGTCCAAGTAAGCACTGATCACAAAATTAATTATGCATCAATCTAAAGTAGATTGTGCAACAGGAAGTTAATTGGCACGGTTTTGCACACAAGAATCACACTGTCAACTTTGCCATTCCATAGAAAAAGAATGGTAGTCTATACGCGCAAGATAGTTAGGAACTAAGCAGGAATACTCTCCTCAAATTATATGAACAACAAAATACCTGTGGGATGTTGTTAAATCGAAGAACATGGTCGGAAAGAGTGGAACCGGGGAACACATCTCCTCCAATTGCAATGCCTATGAAATTCCAGAAAAACATATCCAAGTTGAACTTAGATTCAAATTATCTGACATAACCAATCTAGACAATATACTAGAATCCTTGAGGTACCTTCATAAATTCCATCAGTCACACGAGCAATTGTATTATACATCTCGTTTGACATGCCACCCTGCAATGAGGACCAGAGGATCATTATCAGAACTGTCGATAGATTGCACTGGTCAGTAAAAGGAAATTGACAAAGTAAGAAGCAAACAGTTGGCAAGTCTAATTTTAAAACAACTACGCATTAATTTAATTTCGAGACTAAAAGACCACCCAGTTTATGCCATATCCCTCCTAAGCAAAAACTAAGCAATTGATTATCATGACAATCAAAAAGAATTTTGCATATAATAACCTGCCCTAAGAATTTCAGAGTAGATTCCAGCTACATCACTTAAGAAATATACAACACAAATCAATTTCCATACTCAAATGGCAATGACTTGCAAGTGAAACAAAAAAATTAAACAATCTAACATTTAATATAAGTATATGCAGATCAAAAGAAAGCTCACAGGCACTATGAATACGAATTTAATTTGGATGTCATGGATGAGCAGAGGATTAAGAACATACAGACTTGGAGACAAATCCAACAGAACCAGGACGGTAAAGCTTGCAAGCAATTATGTTATCTATAGTTCCAGCAGTATCACCGATCTTAAATGCTCCAGCTTGGATGCCTCCCACAGTTGCAGGGCCGATGACAACCTGCATAATACTCACCAAAAGTTATGACAAAGGATTGAACTCTACAGATTAAAAAGCCATAAGAGAAATACTTATGTTAACACCATAAGAGATGATAAGATGCATTAAGCTTTGCTTGCCCTCAAATATCCTAGTCCAAGTATTTTCATATTATAACACTCACCTTATTATTAGACCGAGCATATGCAATAAGCTGCTTAGTGTCTGACTCAGGAACACCCTCGGCTATTATAGCCACAACCCGAATGGTGGCCTGCTTCAGAGCAGACATTGATGATGCAGCAGCACTGCAAACAAATTAGGATATGGACACAATTACTGGGAATGCATATAGTGATCTTTGCAATCTAGGAGACCATTGAGTAAACAAATTCTAACCTTCTGAATGATGCGAAGTTTATAAATACATCAGCAGTTGGATGTGCGGCACAAGCTGCCTCGATTCTGTAAATAAATCACAACAGATGTAAGAGAATTTTAAGCCTGACTATAGAATTTGCATCAAAAAACTCGTGAACTTTTACCAGGCAGATACTTCCATATTTACAACTTATAGGGGCAGAATAAAACACCACTCCCCACTCCCCTTCCCACTCTCCAGAAACTAAAAGAAAAATAAAAGGGATTGCATTTATCCATTTTCAACTTCCAAAGATTGAGGATAAAAATCAGTTAGGCCCTTTTGGTACCGCTTAACTATCACTAGTTTATATTTAAAAGCTTCAGATATAAACTGATCAATACTCAACATTCCAAAAACATGCAAATAAAAGTAGTAACTACAGAAAACAAAAGACAAGACAAGTATATCGGAGAGTAACAGGGACAAATAAAAGAATTCATCCCAATAGACCAATAAGAACAGTTTCCCTTCAATCATAACTTACGTTGAATGAACAGGGATTGCAATTTCCTCCTGACCAAAAAACAGTTTCTGAAATCCCTCAGAGCCGGGATTAATGATTCCGGCAACAGACGGAGTTTCCCTCCCTGAAAAATTACAATATGAATCAAACTCAGAATTACCATCGCTTACAAAGAAAATTCCAAGAAATGCAAAAAAGCACCTTTAGCATCTTTCATGGAAAATTATGCAAAAGGACCACATACCGCAAAGGAAGTCAAAATCAAGCATGCGTTGGACGGGAAGCTGCTTATAGTTGTAGAACAGAGCTTGTGTAGTGGGAGAGAAGAGTTGTCCAGTCGCCATGGCTTAGATTCAGCAGACCTGTTGAAACAACTAGCATCAATATTCTTCAAGCTACATAGACAAATCTTTATACAAGGATCAAGTTTATCCAATCCATGTACACACATCAGAAATGGTAAATGTCCAAGTGAAGAAGGGGAAAAAAAACAGATTTACATTATAGTTCACCACAACACCTGGGGAACTAACCAAAATGGATCGACCCAACACAGCAATTGGAAAGTCAAACAAGAAAGTCTCAAGCTTTCGAGTTCTGTTCCCAAAAAACCCATGAAACAGTTGCAATATTCCTTATGAATCAAGAAGTCAAAACAGGCGTGTAAAGCAATTTACATCCTATCACTACAAGACTGATACATCTACCTAACCTACCACCTAACAAGAGACCAGCTTTCACATGCCTGAGCAATGAAATTCAGCGAAAAAGGAAAAGCTAATACATACAGATCCACCATACAGTAGCCAACGATCCACACTCTAATCCTAACAACCAAAACCACACCTAACAAGAAACCAACAACGTACCAGATCCCACTAACCCAGAACCGAAAAAATGCCAATGTGGTCAGAGCCCAAAAATCAGAAAGACAGAACAAGCAAACACCAACGTCGGATCTCTTGCTCTACAAAATAATGAACCAAGTCAATGCAAACAACCACGAAATGGGTGGTTAAAAAAGAGTGCTGACTTAGAAACGACACCGTGAAGAGACAAAAATGGGAATCGAAGATGGGAAGAGTTGCAGTAGTAGATCTAAGATGGTGGGCACATCTCTAAATTGAAGGACTGGTGACTTAGCAAGTCTGGGAGACACACAACAAACAACACACAGAGAGAGACCTACCTCGTGAACTCACTCTCTCTGTGAACAACGCCAAAGCCAAACCAAGCCTCGAGGAAGTCGCCTAAATTAACGAGAGAAGGAATGGTGAGAATAGTGGATTTGGGTACGTACTTAAATAGAGCCAAATTGCATCTACCACCACCACCACCAAGAACACCAGACCACACCACACTCGGACAGGGAATGATTTTGAAGGGAAGGAGAGATAAAAGGAGTGAGCTGCGTCACGTGGCATATGTTAGTTAGCTAGCAATAGAAATAGGCCGCCATCATTGCTTTATTATTATTATATTTTTTGTAAATTTATTTAATTTTTTAAGATTGATTCGTCAAACTTTTTAATTACATCCCTTAATTATATTTGGATTCACTCAACTTTTAATAAAATTATTTCAAATTAAATTTATTAAAAATTTAAATATTCTTCATAATCATATTTCATGAATAAAATACACAAATTTCTTATCATTTGTGTAAAAATAAATTCTTATTATTTTAACCACTAATAAAAAATCAACAAAATTTTATATTAAAATTTTTTAATTTATATTAATTCTAAATTTCGTATAATTAATTATTGTGACATTATTATATAATATAAATATTGTAGGTGATATAATTTTCAATAATTTTCAATAATGACTATAATTTTTAAAATAAATAAAATCACATTTGAGTTTTCTATTTTGTCATCACCAATTAGATCTTTTCATTTGAAAAATAAAATTAACAGAAATTAGATATCAAAACTGAATTATTGATTAATTTCATTACTGAATTTATCATATTTCTAATCATTTATTACGTATATTTCATTTTGTTTTATATTCGTTTCCCTTTTACATTTACTTAGTGGTTTTGTTAGTTGAAAGTTGGGAAGCAGGGGATTAAGGAGACGTGACACGGGTCTGGCAGGAGCTATGTTAGATCCCAGGTGGTCAGCTTTGACTAGTAATTTTGTTTTTTCGGTTTTTTAACACTTTTTCCTATTTTATGTAAATTTTAGTGCTCTAATTAAGTATTAGCAATCTTTTTTTTAATATACCAAGACTAAATTTAAAATCAATTAATAATAATGTTTACAATTGATGGTCAAATTTTTGTATTTTTGTCTTTTAATAATAATATAACTTATAATTATTTTTTAAGTATCTATTAAATAATTTATCAGACCTACAAATAAATTTTGCTTTTAATTATGATTATGTCATAATACAAATGATAAGTTTGTTGCACGGTCTCAAACTTGGGATTGGCAACCACCAACCCTCAACTCCCAATTTTAAGTAATCTCGATTGTTGTTTGTTTTTTCCATTTGACTACAAACAAGGTTTTAGGTATATAACATATGGGACTGATTCTTTTGTTCCAATTTCTGTGTATCACACTGTATCCGAGATCAATCGTCAATCTATTAACATTTATTATACGGATAAATGATCTCGAATACAAGGAGACATGCGAAAACAGAAACAACCACCCTTTATCCTACAACATATATAGCAAATTCATTTGCCTACTTTTGAAAACTCTGAAGAGTTTTACCAATATTTCGATTTTAGTTCATAAGAAGAGCTAAGGTTTGTCCCGACTTGATTAGATTCAAAGTAAATAGGTTCGATTTAAGTTAATTAAATTTTGAATTGAACTCAAACTTTTTTCTTTTCAAATTCACGAATTTTAAATTAACACGAGTTAAACGTAAACTTGACTACAAAATTACAGACTCGAGTTTGAACCAACTCATTATCGTAATTACTAATGGATGAGAATGCTAATATTAATGAACAATGGTATTGTAATACAAGTGTTCTAATTTTAAAATAAACTTGGATTAATTCTAACAAAAATTATTGCCTAATTTTTTATTAAGAAATCGTTCAACTTTCACATAAGTGATATAGTAAAAAATATGATGATGACGATAATTATAAATTCAATTATTCCTTATAATTTCATATTTTTTATTTGTAATTTAGTAGTTTATATTTCAAAACAAGCTCGTTTTAGGTATGATTTTATTTGTTTCGAATTATGAGCTAGGTCATTTATGAGGATAAAGACACGTTTCTTTTCTATAAATTGAATTTTTTAATTATAATCTAATATTTTTATTGAAATTTTAATACAATTGACATTGATATATATTTCACGTATTAATTGTATTAAATTTAAACTAAAAAAAGCTAATAAAAACGTGTATGTATATTTAATAAATTATGAGGATATATTTATAATATTAAATTATAATATTTTTTTAAGAAAATTAAAGCAAAATCGTAAAGAATATACATGTATTTTACCTATAATTTTAGTGAATTCCTTTTGTATCAAAGCCGTTCAATTGACTTGCATTTGTTAATGAAAATTAAGGATAATTACTATCTCATTTCAACGGTTGCAAGTAAGTGATTAAGACATAATTACATTTTATACAATACAGCCGTGCAATTAGGCCTTTAATAAATGACTTGTTGAGTGAGGGATCAACGGAATGCAAATAAATATGATAGGAACAATGCTTCTATATCCCTTTTTTTGTCTACATATAACTCTCCTACTTCTCCCTTCTTAAACGACAACCACTCTTACTAGCTTTTAACGAATGCTAAAAGATCCAAATACTCATTTTTATTAGCCTATTAATTTAATTCCTTAATTAAACTTTCAAAATTGTCCTTTAAATTCTTTTTAATTCAAGCTTACTTTAGGACATTTTTCTAACCATCAAATTGAAGGAATTTGCTAAAACTTCCT
>JANKOE010000206.1:87264808-87275641 GCA_026284465.1 Erythroxylum citrifolium | reverse complement strand
TAAATAAAATAAATATCAGTGTGATGTTTGGTTTTGTTTGTTCTGTCTTGGGTGGCATCCATGTATCCTCCCAGGAGTATTTGGGTGTTACATTGTAAATCAATCTTTAACATATTAAAATTTAGTAGTAAGTTTACTAAAGTTTTTTATATTATAAATAAGTTATTTTTTATTGAATAAAAATAAATTTTAATATCATTACTATATTTGTTTCATATAAATGTTAATATTAAATTTTAATTTATAAATTTTAAATTTTTTTAAAAATAGATAGGTATTATTAGCCAATAAATAATTTAAAGGAGACTAATACTATAAGAAAGTTTCTTTTTTTTTGTTTGCATAAATTCTTCCTTACTTCAATAACTAAATGACAAAATTGAATTCGAAGATTCATTCATCACATAAATTTCGTGACATGGTATTATTAATCAAAGAAAAGTCTGGTCCTTGTCATAAGTGACAACAACCTAAACAAGGAACGTAAGAAGAATATAATGAGACAAAAACCTCATCAAAACCCTTTACTCCTTTTCCTTTATCCAGCTGTTAGTCCAAATAGATGACTTTCTGAACCAATTTGATGCTCTTCAATCTCCTGGAATCACTAAATGCTTTGGATTTATGTAACGAAGAACAACTTTGCTTTATGCTTTCTTCTGATGTTTTTTATCTCTGTGATTAGCTGTAAATAGATATCAGAAAAGGCTGGTTCTTTTCATTTTTCAGCATAACGAGGATTCTCACAAAACCATGAAATTTCAAATACTGCAAATTGACATTATTCGGTAGTAGAAAGGATCAAACCAGTTTCTTTTGTAAAGAATCAAATCGGCTTTTTTGTACTTTCCCTCTGAGAGTTCACTATCAATGTAGTAACAACTCCAAGTCAATTTCTATGCATCTGTCTTCAGGTTTCAGAAGTAGCCTCTTTCTGTTTTGGTTTTGTATGCTAATGCCGGCTACTAGGTAGAGATTCTTACTTTTGACATGAAGACAAACTACATGTGCCAAAATAGTAGTTTCTGTCAAATTTTAATGTTCTAGATCTAGTCCTAACACTTGCATCTGGCACTTGCAGGCTGATTAAACAACTGCAGGCTAGTTCGATTCCTGCAAAGCTTGGACTTCTTAGTTTCTGATGGAGATAAAAAATAGGTGGGAAATCCTACACAAAAGGTATCACAATTTCATATCGAGAAAATGACGGAGAGATAAAAGGTTACAAGATTATTAATTAATTTCTGAACTAGCTATTTTCGAGTTTGTGCATATTCTCATTGAGAACTGCACTGAAAGTAAGGTATATCCTGATAATGACAAGAATTTAAATCTGGCTCCGTCTTGCCCCGCACAATCTTCTTGAGAAATGATCCTTTTTTTCCATGGAAGTTCTTGAGAAAGTGATGCAGAGGGTGTCTGCAGAAGAATTTCAGGGGTCAAGGAAAGGGTAGAGAAATACAAGCTTTTCTACACTTGATCCATGGCTGCCATTAACAGATTATCAACTCAAGAAGTGATGAGAGTAGCTAGACAGAGTTTCAGACAACTTTCTTCCAAGCAAAGCATTGAGATCTCTACTCTTAAACAGTTGTTTGATGCTGCTGCTTCTCGGCCAGTTCTCTCCGACGAGGAGATCAAAGATGTGGAACTTGCACTTCTTCTTGTAGCTTCTACGCACAAATATTGTGAAAAACAACTAGATGAAGCAACCAAGTTCCTGAGCTTGTGTCATTTCTTGTCCTCAAACTTAGGAAATGCAGTACAAAGAGTTGTTTATTACTTTACAAGAGCTCTTCAGGAGAGGATTGATAAAGAATCAGGTATTGTGATCTCCAAGGGCCGGGAAAGTAGAGGACAGATATTGCATCCTGAACAGACATCAGTAGGTCTGAATCCTGCTCTTGCAGCTTGTTCTCTGCAGCTTCCCTACGTTAAAGTGGCTCAGTTCACCGCAATCCAAGCAGTTGTAGAAAATCTGGGGGCAGCTAAAAAAGTTCATTTCATTGATCTAGCAATCAGAAGTGGAGAGCATTGTACAGTTCTAATGCAAGCTCTTGCAACTAGAACTGACCGACCAGTTGAGCTTCTAAAGATAACTGCAGTAGGAACAACATCAAAAGACAGGATCGAAGCAACAGGTAGGAGGCTAGCAGATTTCGCTGAGACCTACAACATACCGTTCGAGTTCAAAACAGTCATGGTTACGAGCATTTCAAAACTCAAAGAAGATATGCTGGAGTTAAACGAAGATGAAGCTGTTGCAATCTACTTCTGGGCTATCCTGAGGAACATTGTAGTAGCAGAAACCAACGGGCTGGAATCTCTCATGGGAGTGCTCAGAAATCTAAAGCCACGAGTGATGGTGTTCATTGATTTTGAGGCAAATCACACTTCACCAATATTTATAGATCGGTTTCATGAGTCACTTCACTTCTACAGTGCCTGTTTCGATGGATTTGACATTTGCACGGAAAGGGCAGATTCATGCAGGAATGTTTTGGAAGATTGCTTGGGGCAGGAAATCCTGGATGTTGTAGCAGCTGACGATGACAAGAGAGCTTTCAAGCACATGAAGATGGAGGATTGGAGGGTCTACTTCACGAAATTTTCAATGGTGGAGAAGGAACTTAGCATGTCAGCTTTCTATCAAGCAGAACTGATGCTTAAGAACTCTGCAAATGGGAGTTTATGCTCGTTCGATAAAAATGATAAATGCCTTATATTCAGATGGAGGGAAACGGAAATGCTCTCTGTTTCTGCTTGGAAATTCCGCAGACAAAAACGTTCCAGGCGCAGCATTAACACAACCTTGCAACTCTTTTCCTGAAGCACCTTGGAAGCTGAGAAGATAACAATCTTATATCGGAAACGATCCTTACAAGTTTACAGATTTAAAAAAAAAAACATTTTTCGAGCATGTAATTCTTTTAAATCGGAATTATACAAAAACATGTTGTTTACTTTTCTTAAGTTCAAAAGAATGACAGGAAATAGTTGCAAATGTAACTTTGTTTATAGAATGAAACAAGGTTAAACCAGGCTGGGTTAGATGCGGAGCTGATTGGTCCCGAGACTCTAAATCTAAATCGAAGTTCGATTGAGATTGGACGTTTTAAATTTTGATTGAATTCAAAGATTCTTTTAATAAAAGTCAAGTTCAATCTTAAGTCCGGTCAATTAAAGATCAACCTCATTTGACTGTTCACAATCAGCATGTCTTTCGACAATGAAATCAATACATAGATTATCTCGCTTATCTCACTAGCAGAATACGTCCAGGCCTTCATATCATACAGAAGGCCCCTATTGGTATCCAGAAGTTTCTCCGCAAAGATGCTCACGGAACAGTGTATTCGCGCGCTTTGCATTAATTTTGTGTTTTTCCCTCTTGTACACAAAAAAAAAAAAAAGATCAACCTCATTTATACATTTGATGGTTAGACATCATTTAATTTCCTGCTAACAAAACCATATTAAGATCTTATTGGTTCAATTTTTATTTTTTTATTTTTCCATTGTAGTTTTCATTTTTTATTTTTATTTTTTTCAATTTTTCTTTCAAATAAAAACAAAATTATGTTTAGTTGTTAATATTAATATAGTTATATTTTTATTACTTATAATAATTACATATTAGATAAAAATTAAAGATAATCTCTTATATAATATTTATTAACAAATTATTAATCAAATAATGTTATTTTAATAAAATAAATAATTTAAAATTTTATTTAAAAATTAATATTTACTTGAAATATATTTTAATTATTAAATAGAATTTATTTAAATATTTAAATATTTTAAATATAATTAAATTTATTAATAATTATTATTATTTAATGATAAAATTAAATTAAATTATTCATAATTTTATTTATTTTTAATTTTAATTTATTAAATATATAATCTTGAATTAAATTATTCATAATTTTTATTAATAATTAAATAATATATCTTTAAATGGTAGTAAATCATTATGAAAAAATAGAAACAGGAAACAAAAACCACTTTTTATCATAATTTTTGAAAACCGGAAAAAACCAAAACTAAAAACAAAAACAGAAACTAAAAACTCAAACAAACATATTTTTTATTGAATTTATTAAAAAAACAAAAATAGAAGCAAACACCTCTTTAAGGTTATTTAGAGTTAAATAAAAGATGAAAAGAGGAATATATTATTATTGCCTTCTGTGAGGGGTTCAATTGGAACATATTTGTTTTTAGGAATGATATTTAGGCTCTAAATTTGATCCAATTTAATTTAAAATTAATAGGTTAAGTTTGGGTCAAATTGAATTGGTGATAAGCTTGACCTAACAGCTAACACCCATTGCCATTCTTATGCACTTAGCTTTAGAATTCTTACAATCATATAGGTCAAATTAGAAGTCAAAATTTTCAAATGAAGAAAATAAGAAGTCCCTTGAGGGGAAAGAAAAAAAACATACTGGACCTAACGAACTTAACTGACTGGAAAGCCTCTTCTGTTCCTTACTAGCTTAGAGAGAATAAAGACATGAGTGTACCTTTAGCTTCATACTTCTCGTCAAGAACAAGTAAAACCACTGTCAACCCCGAAAAGATAACTCAATTGAAGAAACCTGATACTGCAATTTTACTACTACAAATCTGTAGAAACGTGAAGGAGCTAGTGCAAGTGCATACCCTGTTCGTTAAGACCTCTCTTTTGCGAGAAAAATATGCCTTTGGACGTTTGCTATCTTCCTTTGGCTCCTCTGAGAGTCACCGTGCTCTTGATTATGCTCGAAAATTGTTCGATAGCGTCGATATAGAAAGAAATTCGTTCATGTATAATACGATGATAAGAGCCTATTATGCCCGTGGCATGCCACGAGAGGCATTTGTTGTTTATTCAAACATGTTGTGTGCGGACTGTGTGTACCCTGATGAGTTCACTTTCACTTTTGTGTTTTCTGCTTGCTCTAAGTTTGGAGGTGTTTTTGAAGGCAAGCAAGCTCATGCCCAGATGACAAAATGCCACGTTAAGTTTGGGACTCATTCTTGGAACTCTTTGATGGACTTCTATGTGAAGATTGGACAGGTGGGATGTGTGGTTCGTCGATTGTTTGATAGAATCGAGAACCCGGATATTGTTTCATGGAACTGTTTGATTGATGCGTATGTGAAATCGGGGGATTTGGATGAAGCACGAAGACTGTTTGATGAAATGCCTGAAAGAGATGTTGTGTCTTGGACTACGTTGCTTGTGGGGTATGTTAAGAATGGGTTGTTGAGTGAGGCTTCTTCTTTGTTTGATGAAATGCCAGAAAGAAACTTGGTTTCTTGGACTGCATTGATTAATGGTTACACGCAAATGGGTTGTTATAGTAAGGCTTTGGATCTTTTCAAGGAAATGCAAGCTGCTGAAGTTGAAATGGACGAAATCATTATTACAACGTTGCTGTCTGCTTGTGCTGGGTTGGGGGCTTTAGATCAAGGCCATTGGCTTCACATGTACGTTGAGAAAAATGGGATAAAAGTTGATGCCCATTTGTCTACAGCTTTGATTGATATGTACAGTAAATGTGGGCAAATTGACATGGCGAGGAAACTGTTTGCGGAGACAGCAGATAAGAAGGTGTTTGTGTGGAATTCTATATTGGGAGGACTGGCAATGCACTCACTTGGAGAAGAAGCACTTGAGCTCTTTGTGAAGATGACTGAGTCTGGAATAGAGCCGAATGAAATAACTTACATCAACGTTTTAGCAGGCTGTAATCATTCAGGCTTAGTTGATGCTGGGTTACAAGTATTTGATAGGATGGTGGTCAGTCAGAAGATAAAACCTACAATGGAGCATTATGGATGCCTTGCAGACTTGCTTGGTCGTGCAGGATTGCTATACGAAGCATTTCATATCGTCAAAATGATGCCAGTAAAAGCTGATGGAAATGTACTGAGATCCATCCTCGGTGCTTGTAGACTACACGGAAATGTTGAATTGGGGGAGCAAGTTGGAAGAAATTTGATTGAGATGGAGCCACTAAATGACACTAACTACGTGCTTTTGTCCAATTTGTATGCTATGGCTAACAGATGGGAAATTGTTGGGGAGTTGAGGAGACATATGAAGGTGAAAGGTTTGACAAAAACACCTGGTTGTAGTTCAATTAATGTCAATGGTGTTGTCCATGAGTTTGTTTCTAGAGATCATTTTCTCCCTATGAGCAAAGAGATTCACAAGTTATTAGAAGTATTGACCAGACACATGGTGCAGGATGATAATTAACTTTTGTAATGACTATGCAGCTTCCAATCATTTATTTGGTGAAAATAGAAAGAACTCTGATAACTACAACCGATGAGGGGATAATAGGGGGCAATTAAAGCGGTGCTCTGAGCTGGATTTGTGAATTATTATAGATTATTCAGCGGTACGATGGAAAGAATTAGAAGGTTTTAGGTGTTGACAAAGTCCTTGCCTGCTGCGAAGGAAACAATTTCTAAGGGAACTTTAGAGCACATGATTATAAAATGTGATGGAGTAGCTAAATGCAAAATGCAGGTTTCACCAAGTAAGTGGTGGCCATGTTCTACCTCTCCAAAATGGATGAATCATGGAGGGGTTAAAGCTGTTGGGGTGAGAGTTCTCCATCTTTCATCAAATGCATGCATACCTGTAAGCTTCCTCATCAGTACGCGTCAAATAGATAAGGTATCTTCTATAATCTATATGCAATTCACTTGACACAATTTATTTTCTACAATCTACATGCAATCCTCTGCGTACTGACAAGTGAGAGGCCTCATTCATTGCTGAATGACCAAAATCATGTTTATCTGTATAAATGAAGAAAGGAATTAAAAAAGATGTCTTTATTACACAAGAGCAAGTTCAAGAGTAACCATGCAAACTGGATTTGTAAACTCTTAGAGAACATTTTCATCGGACTCATTTTCTTGTGCACATCATGGACAGTTCTTCAAGTTTGTCCCCGTAAACACTTATCGCTTAGCTTTCGAGCTTTCAGATACATATTAGCAGATGAATTAGTAGTTGTTGCTTTAGTGGATTTTCAGCCTTGGATGTCTGATCATGTACAAGGTCGTTGCCTGAAGTCGTGATCAAATAGTTATTTGGGAAAGAAGAAACTACAGAAGCGAAGATTGTTTTGAAGTAATAGTCCATTGGCAGGCAAAGATCTTTGGTAGGAGCCAAGATCTTCTGTCTATTTTACCCTATCCTTATTCTATCTTATGAATCTTAGCCACCTATTTATGTAGATTTCGCGTGAGTCCTCCATAAATAGATGGCTGAAATTCATGAGACAGGATAAAACGGACAGAGGATCCCGTCTCCTTTAATAGTCCTTGTTATTATCATATATTGTAATAGAAACACTACTGGTGTACATTTTCTTTCCATTTCTGTGAAACGGCTTTAGAAATAACGAAGACCCACAAAGCAGGCTAAAAGGGTCTATCTCAGATTTTGGTGTAAAGCTCTTTTATTATTAGATCAACATCTCCAATTTCAAGAGATGACTCATATCTTGTATCTTGTCTCTTGTCCCATTCTTCTTTGCTGACTTGTCTCAGAGCATACCCCATTCCTGTTCTTCTGACTAACATCTGATAAGAATGACAAAATGTCAACTCAAATAATGCTTCAAAATTTTAAGATAGAATTATTGATCCGTGAAAATATATCAACAACCTTAACTATATCGAAGTTGTCACCTGTCTTTCAACTACTAACCGCTAATGGCTCTTATGAAATATTAGTTGAACACGTAATTTATGGGTTATTACGTATACTTAATTAAAAAGTTTGATTAGCCGATACTTACTGTCAGACAAAATTTGAATTTGAATTTGAATTGAATACTACTACTAATGACATATGACCAGAAAACCAAATATACACGTTTCCTTTTGTTAATATTATCAGGATAAGGTTATGACTATTTAAATGAATAGAAAGCTGTTCCGGAGAACTCTTTGACTACTTTCGTTTTCTTATGTTCACATTTGAACTTGGTCGCCTACTCTGGACTCCACAATTTT
Source organism: Erythroxylum citrifolium (assembly GCA_026284465.1). Lineage (NCBI taxonomy): Eukaryota > Viridiplantae > Streptophyta > Magnoliopsida > Malpighiales > Erythroxylaceae > Erythroxylum > Erythroxylum citrifolium. The sequence continues at coordinate 87,267,607 of JANKOE010000206.1, read as the reverse complement.
ATTATAAAAATATGGATAGAGCTATAATTAATTAACATTAATTTCGAAGTCATTATATTTTATAGTATTTATGTTTCACATATTTATTGTACATATAATAATCATATAAAGAATATAATTTATAATATTTCAAAAATTAGAGTTAAACCGATAAAACATGAGGTTTAAAATTTAAAAGACTCAACATAAAATTAGTTGAAGATTAAATAAATTTTTAACAATAAAATTTAATAAATTAAATCAAACTGAAAATTTGAAAATTAAAAAAAATTGACCGATTTAAAATTTTTATTATTAAACTAACCAAACTGTTTTAATTTTTAAGTTGTCGATAATTTAAGTAATTTCACAAATCATGTGTTCATATTTAAGTAATAAATTCTACATTGGTCTTTTAATCAATGTTTGAAAATATTAGTTAATGATTCAAATGTCAGTTGAACTTCGATTTCAACTTAATTTTATCAGATTTTAAAATGTTATTAATACCATTCTAACACGTGCCCTCAAGGGGTGTGGCTAGATGGTTGAGAGTGGGACTTGGCTTCGGTTAGATCTCAGGTTCGATTCCTTATTAGCCCCTCTTGTAAGAGCCTGGGGCAGTCGAGGTTTTACCTATGGGTGGAAAACTAGTATGGCCCTCTGTGATGGGGCGTAGTCACTTAACCCTCTGAGAGGTGAGCCCGCTTGTGATGTTTCTCGAATTAAAAAAAACGGTAGGTGTGATTCATGAACTTTTAGTTACAATTAATGATGACTAAAAATTTCAGGAATTGATATACCCAAATGGGATGTGGTCTTTTATTTCGACCGTCAATTCGTTAAAGTCGTTGGCGATTCTTGGCAATTGCTGTTAAGACAAAAAGTTAAATGTCTCCTCAAAAATGGGAAGATTTCAATATTTCAGGTTTTCCGAGTTAGGAAAAAAAGAAAGAAAGAAAGAAGGTAGGTGTGTATTAACTCACAGGTAGATTTGGTTATTGGATAAGGCTATACTCAATTCGATTAAAAGATATAAACCGTATATTATTTGAATTTGAAACTTGATGCCTAAGGATAAAGATTCCATGCCAAAAAAGAAGAGATTTCAATAATATTAATTACCAAATTAATGATCCAACGGCTTAAGGATAAAGATAATTCATTCAAATTTTAATTTTGAATAAAAAGATAATTCAACAATTTCAAGAATTCATAACTTATAAAAAGGAATAAACATATGGAAATTATGTGATATAATCGTTTTAATGTCGGTTTATTGCACTATTTTTATAAGTAGTTTTTATTTATTTTTAGTTTTTCTGATATGTTATATTAGTTTTTAATCTAAGCTTGTGAATAAAAGAAAAATAATTTAATATAAAATAAAAATAAATCTAAGTAATTAATCTTAAAAACATGTACAATGTGGGTGATATATTATATGTATGTATATAGAAAGTAAAAGCTGAGGGTTTGACCACGGATTTATGCTTTTTTAAGAATAATAGATTAATAATGCATCTTCTTGTTCTTATCTTCAAGCAACCTTATCCTCAAAAAACCAAGGCGTTCCTCCGTTTTTGTCTTCTTGCGTTCTCTATTTGCATGCAGATAGGAAATGTCAGGACGAGATTGTACCTTCCTTTGGATAACAGATCGAATTTCAGAGACATACACTGTGATGTGAATTCAAGAAACTACAGATAAATCTTTATTGTGCATATTCGTTTTGCTTCCTTTTTGTCCATTAATGGCGGCTTCCAGAACTAGAAAAACGAAAACTGTGAGACCCCAGAAGCAGGAATTGGCTGTCCTGAGCTGAGAACTTCCCAGGGATTCAAACATGCCTCTGAAAGGTCAGAATCTTCACCATCTATAGCTGTCTGTTTGTAAGTCGACAGGATTTGGTTCAGACACTTGAGATAGGAATCAAGTTTCAACTTTTCTTCTTTCAGGACTTCATTTTCTGATATAAGAACAACGTGCTGTTGCCAAACTGCCGAATAGTTCTGATGATCTTCTCCAAGTTTCTTCTCCAATGCAGCTTTCTCTCTGACGAGATCCTCCGTGTGTTTTTGCCTCTTCATGCGTGATCGTCTCGCGGATTCTCTGTTAGATATCATTCTTCTTCTCTTTTTCTCATCGATCGTCGCATGTGATGCTTCAGCTTCAGCTTCAGACCCCGATGAGCTCATCTTCGTGAAAGATGGCATCTTTTTTTCTTTTCCAAAACCCCTTCAAGATAAATCAATGGATTCAAACGTAGAACTTGAGAATTTATGTGGGATTGTTATCAGATTCGTACTGGACGATGATAATGGACTCAGGAGATCAAGTAGAAAAAGTGCAGAAGAACAACTGATACCGAATGGAAAAGAACCATTTGACAGAAAATCCTGAGATAGTTCATATGATTGTTAAGAAATCAAAAAACATCTTCAACTATAAGGAACCAAAAATAAAGAAGAAGTGTTTGATTCTATCTAGATTATCAGATCAGAAATGTGGAGGATCGAAAGAGTGCAGTGGAGGGTACTTATAGCTCTAAAAGTGAAAAAAATAATAATAATAAAAGAGAGAGAGAAAGAAAGTGGAGGCTTGTCAGCTGCCTGTCTCTCGAGCAGAGATCACCTGTTCAAGTTACCGTGTCTTATTCTGTCAAAGACAAAAATAGTGTCGTTTTTAATCAAAAATGAACAAGTACTTTATGACAGAGGAGAGGTGCCTGTGGGATCCACCAACAGGCGCCGTTATTGAAGCCATAAGTGGCTGAAGTTTCAGCCACTTTTGGCTCTTAATAATTGTTTATTAATTATG
>JANKOE010000206.1:87247843-87261858 GCA_026284465.1 Erythroxylum citrifolium | reverse complement strand
ACTATTTTGCAATTTTTAAAAAGTTTAGGGACTATTTTATAAATTTAAAAAATATCCCGAAACGGTACCCGATACCGGTACAGTTCCGTTCCAGAGCCCAATTCGATACCAAACCCGGTACGGTATTCATAACATTGTTGTAAACAGTAAAAATAAAAGATCTCCGGTTTAGAAAGTTTAGAATATAATGTAAAATTATAAATTACTTTTTATAATATTATTTTATAAACCCTTCTTTTAAATAATATTTCACTATATTACATTATTAAACCTTTTATATTTTAGTTATCCTAAACAACAATTTTCTAATAATATACTTATTTACATTATATTTCATTAAAAATTTTAAGTCCAAATAAACGTACTCTTAAACTTAAAAATCTTAGCTACATAACACCACCAGAAGGACCCGTAATGACGTCGTTTTCGATGACCTCACGGGAGGTCCACTTGTGTGGGTCAGGTATTTTAGATAATCCCAAATATTAAAATCAAATTCCTTTTTTTCCGTTTTTCTTTTCACGCAAAAGATATAAAAACGCCTCCGTTTCGACGTCCTTATTACTTTGTCTTTCCTTCTTCAACTCCAATCTCTCTATGTCTCGCTAATCGGCGTTCTGCACAAAACTACACCAAAACGAACAAGCAAGAATCTCCGAGCAGCCACACACGGCTGTCTCTCTCTCTTTCTCTCTGTGTATCTCCCCCTAAGAATCTAAATAAACTCGCCACTTGCCGCGTGTTTTTCAACCGTCAATCTCTCTACGTTTCAAATTCTATATAAATTTATGTAGTTGGATCTCTCTACGCCTTGACAATGTTAGAGAACGAGAAATACTTCTGTGACTGACTAAAACGCACCGTCTTGGTTCGGGACCCAACCGCATTAGAGGTATTTGAAGAAACAACAATCGTTTTGTTTTTTAAAATTTTTTTTGGATGTTTCTTGGATAAAAGTAGAGTTTGCTATGGTTTGAATTGGATCGGAATAGGGTTTATTGTGATTGTTTCGTTGATTCGGGTGAAAGGGTGTCGGGAGAATTTGAATTAGGGTTTTGTTGTTGTGGCAAAGGAATGTGTTTGGAATTTTTCTGCAGATTAGGAGAGGTTGGTTGGTTATGACCATAATTTACTTAGTTAAGTTCTTTACTTAGTGCTGTGATTTTGGAATTGTTGTTAGTGTGGACTTGAAGGGGGGAATTTGAAGAGCATTGCTAGTTTGAGGAGCTTTTGATTTGGTTGAATTTGTGAGAATTATTTATGGTTTAACTGATTTGAATTTAGCTTGCTGGATATGGAAGTAGACATGAGGTGAATGTAATGGGTGTTGTAATTGGCTCTTAGTAAAGGATTCTGTTGTTCTTTTAAAGCATTAATTGGCTTTTTTCTTGCTCAAAAACTAGTGTTGAAGTTGGTGGGTATAATTGCTCTCTACCCTTAAGTTGTGAGGTTGTGGGTTGCGTGTTTTTGTGTTGAACCATTCAATGGGTTTGCACTCAATCCTTCTCATGTTCAGTGAGATTTGGTTTGGTATATCTTTCTGTCTTGGAAGTTATTACTCAGTTGATATAAGTGCTTTTAGGAATTTGTGTTTCCAATCGGTGATTCAAAATGTTATGTTTTCCGCTTCTTTTTTTCTAATTGATATTCTTTTGTGTGTCACTTATAAACGTTTTGGGCTTCTGAATATACAGAAACATGGCCCTCAGGAAATACGTTCCTGTAGATGATGCACCTTCTGCTAGTATGAAGGCTTTGAGCTTTTCCAGAAAGGTGCTTGATAATGCCCAAGTCTTCGATCCAGAGACAAATCAGACAATGGAGCCTGATGTAGACATTGATCTCAAAGAAATTTATTTTTTGATCATGCATTTCCTTTCATCTGGACCATGTCACAGGACTTACAGACAGTTGTGGGAGGAACTTCGTGAACACCAACTTCTACCTAGAAGGTATCATGCTTGGTATTCGAGAAGTGGAATATGCACCGGTGATGAAGATGATGATGGCATTTCACACCCCTTAAACTATTCCAAACTAGTGGAGAGGTATGGAGTGTGCTTATATTGTTGCTATGTATCTGCATTCTCTATATTTACATATTGACGTCTCTTGTCTAAACTGGCAATTAAGGCAATGATTCCACTTTTCTTTACTAATGTGTTATGTGAGTTTTTCCTTAAAGCATGCATTAATCAGTTGCAAGATTGTTCAGGGCAAGTGTCAAATTTAAAATTTGAGGTCTTTCATCTAATTGTGGAACAAATAATAATTTGTTTAAATTTTATACTTTTAGTAGCCATTCATTGCAGTTTCATTTTGACTTTATTCATGTCATTAATCTTATGTATCTAGGTATCCACATATTGAGAAGAGTCACTTGGTAAAGCTTTTGAAGAAGTTGTTACTCAATTCAGCATCTCCTTCTCGTGGCTTAATTGGTGGAAATGCTGTCAATGCAGCTTCAGTTCCTACCCTTTTGGGAGCGGGTTCATTTTCTCTTCTAAGCAGTAGGTGACATTTGCTCAAGCCTTTTATGCACAATCCTGTTTGAATTTAAAGATTTTGTGCTGTTTCTATATTTACCATGACCAGCGACCTAAGTTTATCTGTGTTTTCCCCTTCTCCTTCCCTTTGGAGTTGTGAGAGTATTTTGCATTTATGTCTTCTGAATCCTTCCATTTTTTTTTTCAGATGATGGGGATAAGGGAACAGGCCAAGCGAAGAGCCCTCCTGCTCACATGCGATGGCCTCATACACATGCTGATCAAGTTCGTGGTCTAAGCTTGAGGGAAATCGGTGGTGGTTTCACTAGACACCACCGAGCACCATCTACTCGTGCAGCATGCTACACAATTGCAAAACCGTCAATGATGGTCCTGAAAATGCATAACTTTAAGCGGCTACGAGGACACCGTGCAGCTGTCTACTGTGGTATGAGATCTGAGGAATTGTTATTAACTTGTTTTGACATTTATGTCCTTAGGCAGGTTGATAGGTATATGTTATCACCAATTCTTCAATAAGTGTGAGGGAAAACAAAATTCTTATCAACTTGCATGACACTATAGTAATACTTATATTTTGTTTTTATCATGACTATAATATAAACCTAAAATTCTTGATGTATATGCTGCAGCAATTTTTGATCGGTCAGGAAGATATGTTGTTACTGGTTCAGATGATCGTCTTGTAAAGATATGGTCTATGGAAACTGCATTTTGCCTGGCCAGTTGTCGTGGGCATGAAGTTAGTTCTTGTTCTGTCATGGAATAAGCTCATGTTCTTTCTAATGTTGCTTGGGGATTCATTGGATCTCATTTTTATATGATAGGGCGATATTACTGATTTAGCTGTGAGTTCCAACAATTCCTTGGTGGCTTCAGCATCTAATGATTGTGTCATTCGAGTGGTAAGCTTATTGCATCAACCCATTACCAATTTACTTCTTTGTACTTTTTTCGTTCTTTGTTTTCTTTCTGGTGGATCTTTGAGCAGCTTTCTGGATTTTGACAGTGGCGTCTACCAGATGGGCTGCCAATATCAGTTCTGCGTGGACACACTGGAGCTGTTACTGCTATTGCATTTAGTCCTCGGCCTGGTTCTGTATACCAGCTTCTGTCGTAAGGCTGAGAACAGTCTGTTCTCTTGCTTATTACACATTTCTATGAATGTTTTACAAATTTGAATTGATTGTTTCTCTTGTTTATAAATTATAAAGTCTATTCTCTATCCATAACCTTCAGGGACAACTTTCATTTTCTCATTCTGTTGCGCCACCTGATGTGATTCTTTCCCATCGCAATGTCTCATTTGTTAATTATAAAATGTTTTGTTGCCAAATGGGATTTTCAAGGACCAGACATCCTGTGCATTTCCGATACTTCACTCTATCCAGTTTAAGTTCAACTCATCTCACATAGCCAACTTCAGCCAGTCTGTGATTACAGATTGAGTTAAGTTGAGCTTTGGTCCTCAAGTCATGCATCTCTTAATTGATACAAGTGAATTAATGATTTTTGGTTTTCACTCTCAAGAATCACTTGGTTCAACTTCTATTCTTGTCTTTCATATCTGAGTATCTTTTAACATTCTACAAATTAAATTTTTTTGATGTTTGGTTCACAAAATATTTTATCTTTGTTGATACTGTGACCATAAAAGGTATAACTATAAGATTACACCTTATATTTTGGGTTTTCCTTTTACTTTGCAGGTCATCTGATGATGGAACATGTAGGATATGGGATGCTAGAACTTCAAATTTCAGGCCTCGGATATATGCTCCCAGACCTCCAGAGTTTGTGGCTGGTTAGTTATAGTTTTACAAAGTCATCATCTACGCAACCAATTTGCCTTTTCTTTTCTCTGTAGAACTGACAAAAGTAATGGGTTGGCTGCAGCAAAGAACAATGGTCCATCCACAAGCAGTGCACTAAACCATCAAATCTTCTGTTGCGCATTCAATGCTAGTGGAACAGTATTTGTTGCTGGAAGCTCTGACAATCTGGCTAGGGTAAATATGTCACTGAAAACTTGTCCTGATTTCCATTATTGTCCTAGTACTTGTCACAATCTTGTTGGTTATTTTTACCGTCAATCTGGAAGACGAGAGTAGTAATAGCTACTGATTTGCAGGTGTGGAATGCTTGTAAACCCAACACAGATGATTCAGACCTACCAAATTATGAAATTGATGTGTTATCTGGCCATGAGAATGATGTCAATTACGTTCAGTTTAGGTTGGTACCTCTTGTTGTCTATGAGGATCTCTGGCTGAATTTGAATGTTAATTTTGGTTTCAACTTATTTTGCAGTGGATGTGCCACAGTATCTAGATTTTCTGCATCTGAGAGCCCAATGGAAGAGAGTATCCCTAAATTCAGAAATTCATGGTGTGTTAACTCTTTTCTCAGTTGTTCTACACTTTGTATCTATAGTTAGTAGCACAGTACCCTTATTGTAGTTCAGTAAATGTCTTGAAGACATAATGCTTGATTTCATGTGCTTCAGGTTTTCTCATGACAACATTGTTACGTGCTCTCGTGATGGTAGTGCAATAATTTGGATTCCAAGATCACGTCGATCACATGTAGATATCTGTTATAACTCTGTGTTTTATATAATATTCTTCAAATCTTACACAAGCTTTACCTGTATGGAAGTCAAAAGTTCTCTGGAGCACTGTAATTTTTTTTATTATCATGTTCAACAAAAGAATGCCCTTCTATCTTTATTAGGGAAAAGCTGGCCGTTGGACACGAGCTTATCATCTCAAAGTTCCTCCTCCACCAATGCCACCTCAACCTCCTCGGGGAGGTCCACGTCAGAGAATTCTTCCAACTCCCCGTGGTGTAAATATGATTGTTTGGAGCCTAGACAATCGTTTTGTCCTTGCTGCTATCATGGGTAACCTTGCTTTTGTTCTACATTAATATGTATACTTTTTGCAAATCTTGTGTACTTGTATCGTTGTTTATATACTCAAATAGGTATATAAACTCATTTCCTTACAACTATTTTATCATGCTGAGGAAAGATTGTTTCTGACCCAAGTTAACATTCTTTTAGATTCTATGTAGCTTTAGTTTTGCTGATTCCCTGTCAGTTGCATTCTTCATTTTAAGACTTTTGAGTACTACTGCATCTATCTTAAAGTGTATCTTGGTGAATTGAGATGTGAAACATTGAACTTGATTTTGTTATTTGGACTTTTACTAGATTCTGATATATGTGAACTTTTGAGGTCTGTTTTCCCATCTTCTGTCTCAATTGTAATAAGCAAAAGCTTAGAGAAGTTTGAAGATTAGTACAGGAACTGATTAAAGAAAGGCTGAAACATTTTTTATCCTTAGCCTGCTTGTTGTTTTAATGGAACCTGTGAGTTGGAGTGGCTTCACTCTAACAATTGCTGTTTCCAAGTATCTTGTTTGAACGGCTTGAAGTAAGTCCAGTTTGGTACTGGAAATATGTTATGAAACAGAGATTGTTTCTCTATTGTACAAATTTGAGCTACAAATGGGAAATGTTTAAATATCATATCAAATTGAGCATTGCTTATGTATTCTATGGGAAATGGAAAAGGAAGTTTACCATTCATTGAAAGGCAGTAATTTATAATTTACTTCCCTGTTTAAGCACATGTTCATTCTTGTTGTTTATTCAGACAAAATAATGTGCAGTTCAATCATGTTAATTTATTATTTGTTTAATGTGCTTCCACCACTATTGATAATGTTGAAAATTTTGTTGAACCTAAGCTGTGTGCATGTAAGCTCTTGTTGGAATGTAAGTGGCTTGAACTATTTCCATGTTGCATATACTGTTTCAATGTGTAGCACAAATTTGTTTAAAATAAGTTTATTTTGATGCAGATTGTAGAATATGTGTTTGGAATGCCGCTGATGGTAGTTTGGTACATTCATTGACTGGTCATACTGAATCAGTAAGTGGTTCTTTTTGTTTTCCTTATGTTGTTGTTGGAGCAGTTACATCAATGTATAGATTGCAGATTGCAAGCGGACACTGCTCATTTTTCACTGTAGATGTAGATATATTTTTCTCTGAAATATATGTTTTGAGATTTTTTTGGTGGATTCTCAAACCCCTTCACGAATGACTTGTGTTCCTATTATATGATCTTTATTTTTTAACAGACATATGTTCTGGATGTTCATCCATTTAACCCCCGAATCGCTATGAGTGCTGGCTACGATGGAAGGACCATAGTGTGGGATGTGAGTTCTTCTTTGTTTGACCTTAGTTAGTTTCTGCTCTTGTTCCATTTGAATGGTTAGTGCATTATACTTTTCTCCTTCAGATATGGGAGGGCATACCGATCCGTGTTTATGAAATTTCACGTTTCAAATTGGTTGATGGAAAGTTTTCGCCGTAAGTGTAAATGACATTGCTTATCATAGTATTATTTCACAGCGTTGATCCCATAGTTGTTGCTCATCTGAAAATATTGTTCTTGAATTTATCCTATGGTTTTTGTTTATTTATGGTTTTATCTTCCAGAATGCAAGCTTGGACATGCTACTGCATAATTTTTTTTCTTTTGCATTTGACGCATTTTCCTGAATCAAAATTATGTTGTTCTGTTTGGTAGTTAGGCCAGCATTTAAGCTGTCTTTTCCTTTTTAAATAATTTGTTCCATAGTTTATTGCATTCGTGATTATTAGCATGCCTTAGATTTCTGTTGTTGGGAATTAGTTACTAACTAGAATTGAAAGGAAAAATGGAAGTCTATGAAATGGGTAGGAGGGAAGACAATTTTAGGGGCCTTGAAAGGTATCTTCACAAACGAAGTGGTGCATCAACAATCTATGCAATGAATGATCACATTTGTGAGATTAATGAGACTGGAAACTAGTGCAAACGATAGTGTAGATTAAGCATCATAATTATACTAAAGCACTTTGGCCTCTGGTCATTGTGCGTCATTTCCTTGTGTTCACTGCTTCATTAAAGAGGATTATAAAATGTTTAGATCAGAATTGTTGCCTAAAAGTTACTACAAGTAGCTTGATCAGGTATTTATGATAGCCTGAGTTAGTAGTTTCATCTATTTTCTCTGAGACATAGATGTACGACAAAGCTTTTCAATCCAATTTTATTGTGATACTGATGGACATAAGATTTCTTGTTGTGTTGCTTGTGATAAAAGTAGTTTCCCCAATATTGCATTTGTCATAAGCTATTTTATTCTTCTTTTGGCATTAGGGATGGAACGTCAATTATACTTTCAGACGATGTTGGCCAACTCTATATATTGAACACAGGCGAAGGGGAGTTACTAAGGGAAGCTAAATATGATCAGGTACCTTAACATTGCAGAAATCATTTTATCATTTTGTTGTATTCTTCTCTTAGTTAGGTTATTGGAAACACTTGAAGAAAATTGTTCATTGTGTTTTGGACATTTCAATCATGCTCTACTTTGTGTGCTTTTTTGCAGTTCTTCCTTGGTGATTATCGCCCCCTGATACAGGATACAAATGGAAATGTGCTTGACCAGGTTAGTTCATAGTTGTGTACTGGTGGTTTAAGTTTTCTTTTTCATTATTATACCACACTTTGTAGAGGAGCCTATGTCTGTTTGACAGACTCTCTCATTTAGGATCATATTCCATTGAGTTATCCAAAAGATAGAAACAACAACTGCTCTGGATGTAATGATTTGCTTCTTAACCTCATTAACCAAATCAGATTGTCAAAAAACCTTGCCAGCATTATCAGACTGCGACCAGAGAATGGAAGACACATTCACATCTTATTTTTCCTAAGAGTGTACTTTTTAGTTAGAAACGTCTAATGTGCTTGATGATGACCTGAGAAAAGCCCTTTTACATTTGAAGGATAGCATTTCAATCTTCTCTAGGCCTTCCTAGAACTTTTAATTGCCGTATCAATAACATTGGTTGAATCCAACTCTTTCACCATACTGAATGGAGAATTTACTCTTTTTAACCCTGAATTTTCTGACACCTTCCTGACTGATTTTAACTTTTGTTATTGACCCCAAGTGCGAGTTATGCTTTTTACCCCTTGTTTCTCTATTTATCTCTGGTTCACTCTTCTTTGCATGTTAAGGACAATATTTGAATGTTTGGCGCTTTAAATTTTTTAAAGTGACTAGCTTTTTGACTTCTATTAGTGACAGTAATTGTGGCAGTTTTGGCTGGTAAAATGTAACTAAGCTTGTTATTTGTTGTATACTATACTTGGTTTTGTTCCCTCTTTCATTTCATACAAATGTCTGATTCAGGAAACTCAACTTGTACCCTACCGCCGAAATATGCAAGACCTGCTGTGTGACTCAGGTTTACTTCTGAACCTTGACAACTTCAAAATCTGGCCGTTTCATTTTGTGCAGATAATCGAGATTTAATTATTTCTTGTTTTGTGTAATACCAGGCATGATTCCTTATACGGAACCTTATCAGAGCATGTACCAGAAGAGGCGGTTAGGAGCTCTGGGTTTTGATTGGAGGCCACCTTCAATTAGACTTTCTATTGGGCCTGACTTTAGCCTAGATCCTGAGTATCAGTTACCACCTTTGGCTGATCTGGATGTATATCTTGAGCCACTTCCCGAGTTTGTTGATACCATGGATTGGGAACCAGAAAATGAATTGCAGAGTGATGACACGGATTCAGAGTACAATGTCACTGAAGAGTACTCTAGTGGGGGTGATCAAGGAAGTCTAGATTATGCTTCATCTGGTGACCCAGACTGTAGTGAAGAGAGTGAAGAAGAGGGCAAGGATGGGTTCCGTAGATCTAAACGGAAGAAACAAAAAACAGAAGTAAGTATTCACTGAATTTGATTTGAAGATATGCATTGTGGCATGTTCTTGACTTCGAATTCTTCCCTATCTCTAACAGATTGAGTTCCTGACTTCTTCTGGGAGACGTGTCAAAAGAAAAAATTTGGACGAATGTGATGACAATTTACTAAAGAATAATGGAACTAGAAAATCAAGGATGGGCAGGAAATTGTCAAAGAGGAAGTCTGCCACATCGAAGGCTCTGAGACCTCAAAGAGCTGCTGCACGCAATGCCCTAACTTTGTTTACTAAATTAACTGGATCAGCTTCAGATGGAGAAGATGAAGATGACCTGGAGGGTGATTCATCAGAAAGCGAATCTATGCTGCAAGACTCGATTATTGACAGTGCTGGGTCTGATAGATCTTTCCAGAATGAGCAAATCAGGCATTGGAAAGGGAAAGAAGTTTCCCTGGATGATTCTGACAATTTTGTTTGGTCTCGTGAACTTCCAGTAGCCCAAACGAACATTGGTGACAGGCAGAGATTGGTACTTAAACTGCCGATCAGGAATCCTAACAAGATGGCTTCGCCAGACAGTGCACAACTTCTGTATGAAAATCATGTCAATTTAACCGGATCATCATGTAAACCTCCTGTGGCAGCCGTTCAGGTGAATGGGAATCACAAAACTGCTCTGGATAAAGAGCCTTCTACAAAAGGAAATTGCACCCTAGCGGAAGGACAGGCGAGAGAGCAGAACAACAATTATTACCTGCATTTGTCTGATGGATACAGAAATGGGGATATCAAATGGGGAGGAGCCAAAGCCCGCAGTTCTAAGCGACAGAGGGTACGAGAAGCCTCATCGTCAGCTATACAAACCGGATGTGGAGTAGGTCCTGGGAACGATAATGAAGAAGAGAATAATCTCAATGGGTACATAAAACATTCCCAGGATAAGATGGGTGAAGACACACCGTTTAATGGTAAACTTGATAAGATTGACAACTGTGAGGACATGAATTATGTAGCCAACAGCAAGGATCAACCAGAATTTGATGTAGGTTTGGATTCTGATGAACTGCGGAATATGGGTTGGATGGCTGATGGGAATAGGAGCCATCCAGGACTCAAAGATAGTGTTACTTCTGTCGCAACTAAGCTAAGAATAAGGTCAAACACTACTGTGCAAGAGTTAGTAGATAGTCAAGGAAACAATATATGTGCTCCATCACCAGATAATCTTGCAGTGACTAATCTGACGCCTGTTTTTGAAGTGCATGACTGTGATGGAACAGATAGTAACAGTCCAGATAATAAAGGCAGAAAATTATACAATTCTGATGCGCAGATTGATGGAATTACCAGGTCCAATTTGGATGAGGCAATGGAGTTGCAGGTACATCCTAAAAAAAGATATGATGTTGTTTATAGAAGGTCGAAATCATGCAGGACTAAGACCGGCACAGAATGTGATGGTGGTGCAAGGGAAAGTGCTTTATATGCTAGCAATGGTGACGTTGAAACCATAAAAGATTGCAATGAAGGCACAAAAGTTACAGATGATAGACCACGTTCCACATGCATGAAGGAACATGTAGATGGGAACAATAATCTTAGCAATAATCCTAATTTGGATAAGGAGCATGAATTAGAAGATACAAAAATAAACTCGCATAGAAGTTCTCTTAGCAGATGTCAACTTCCAAGCGATGAGTGGGGATCAATCTCTAGGATGGCTGTTGGATTGAGATCTACTAGAAATAGGAGAACCAGTTATCATTTTCATGACACAAGTCCAGTAGATAGGAGGAAATCTTATCCCTCAGGCAAAAGAGGATCTTGGTTAATGTTATCAATGCATGAAGAGGGCTCTCGTTACATTCCCCAGCTTGGGGATGAAGTTGTGTATCTAAGACAGGTTAGCTGCAAGAATTCTGATGAAATGTTGTTTCTGACTCTTCAATTTTGATTTTATTACTGCTTGCATAGTTGCATATAGGCATCACAATTTTGATCTTGCAGCTTCTGTTGACTTAACAAGATTTCTTTGTGTGTCAGGGACATCAAGAATACATAGAGTACAGTGGCTCAAGAGAGGCAGGCCCTTGGAAGTTATTTAAGGGAAAAATTAGAGCGGTTGAATTCTGTGATGTTGAAGACCTTGAGTATTCCACTCTAGCAGGATCTGGGGATAGTTGTTGTAAAATGAGACTCAGATTTATAGATCCTGATTCTAGTGCATTCCAGCAATCATTCAGATTAACTTTACCTGAAGTGACTGGTTTCCCTGATTTTCTTGTTGAAAGAACTCGGTTTGATGCTGCTATACAGAGAAATTGGACAACCAGGGATAAGTGTAGAGTATGGTGGAAAAATGAGGGTGAAGAAGATGGTGGTTGGTGGGATGGCCGAGTTCTTTCTGTGCAACCCAAATCCTCAGAATTCCCTGACAGTCCATGGGAGAAATATACTATTAGATATAGGAGTGATCCCCGAGAAACACACCTACATAGTCCCTGGGAGCTTTTTGATGCTGATACTTTATGGGTGCAACCTCATTTAGACGATGAGACCAGAGATAAACTGCTGTCAGCGTTTGCAAAATTGGACCAATCAGCAAGAAAAGTCCAGGTAGCTTGCTGAAGCACACAATTAAATTCAGTTTGGAACTTCAGTTTGGAACCATTCAAACATTTTAAAGATGTTTAAAGTTCTTTTGTTTTAACTTTTTCAGGATTATCATGGGGTTCAAAAGTTGAGGCAAGTTTCCCAGAAGTCTAATTTTACAAACAGGTAAACTAGCTCTCCCATTTCTCCACTATGAATCTTAGCTTGTGACTAACATGTCGATTCTATTTTCCTCAAGTCATCTTTTCTCAAATTGAATTTGATTGTCAATGTCTGAGGGATTTGAACTGTCGTTTGGATCTGCGAAACTTTTAGGTTCCCAGTCCCATTGTCACTTGAAGTGATCCAGTCAAGGTTAGAAAACAACTACTACCGTACTCTGAAGGGAGTGACGCATGACATTAAAGTGATGCTGTCAAATGCGGAGTCATATTTTGGGAAGAATGTAGACATTTCTAACAAAATTAGGCACTTATCGGACTGGTTCACACGGACATTATCATCCTTGTAGCGGTGTTGCAAAGATTTTTACCCTCCAGAGCCTATTTGGATTTCTACTCTTCTTTTTAACTTGTAGATAAGTTATAGCTCAAATTGTATTTTTAGTTACCTCCTGCTTACAATTTTGGAAGTTGAGGTTGATTTTTAGTTCTTTTTTTTCCCCCCTTTCATTTGCCTCTGCATTCCCCCGAGATAGGAAGTCTTTAGGAAATATTTAGCTGATTGCAGTGGAAAATTCCCACTGGGAGATGCATTGTTTGTATAGAGATGCTAAATCTTCATCCCATAATAATAGCAAAGAGATATAGTAGTCTGCCTTCTCTTTTTGAGTTTTGAATTACATTCCGCTTTGAATGATTGAACTAAGGTCAATCAATTCAGGTTGTTTCTGAAATCTTAGTTCAGCTTCAGGCTACTTGAAGCTCAGTTCAGATCCACGTTCCTCAGCGTTGATACCTCAAACAAGGACCATTCCTTTTGGTACAGAAGAAGCGTGTCTTCTGTTGGAGAAGAAAGCAAGGAAAAGAGGGTAAAACGTAACTTAAAAAGCCTGAGATGAGAACATTTATATGTTTTTTTTGTAATGCCATAATGTTTGTTGCATTTTGGTTCGAAGTTTGACATTTTAAGGCTCTACTTTTCCTTTTTGTGTTCTTCAAGAGTTAGTTTGATTCAAATCTAACGGATTAAATTTAATTTAATCAAGTTTAAACTCAAATTTACATCTAATAGAACTTAAGTTTAACAAAGTCTTTTGAATTTGATCAATTATGACAATTTTTGATCAAGATGGAATCGACTTGAAATTAATAAGTTAAATTAAATTTAATTAAATTCAAACTTGAACTAAAATTTGATCAAGCATTTCAATCTTTTGATCAAGATAGAATCAATTTTGTATTTAAGACTAATCAAACTCAAACTTGATAATATTTTTTGAACATGACTAATCATAACAAAATTATTAGATTCATTCTAATTCAACTAAGGTTAATAGGTCAAATTAAATTTGGCAACACTTTGAACTCGAGGTCAAGTTGGGACTACACTCAAATTTGGACTCGAGATTCGAGATTCAGCCCAAAATTTTCACTCTCCGGCTCAGGCTCAAGCTCAAGCCTTAAGAGTCCAAACCCGACTGCCAACCCTAACTCCATGTATCACTAAAATTTCAACTTTAAGCTTAACCAATCCCTTTGAAAGATCATAAAGAATCCTTCGAAAGATTGTAACATTAAGAATGAAAAGTAAACTATAGAACAATTCTTGTACCCGAATGCATCATTTACGTTTAAATGTTTTGCAATATTGTCAGTCCCTCCATCGATAACCACAATTCGGGTTGCAGCAAACAAAGAACAGCGTCATGCCCTCCTCTCCTCTAGCAGTTGCCTGAAACATTTAGATAAAAATCATCATCAGAGACCATTATTTGCAAAGTCCCAGGAGGCATATCTCATATTATCCAATATACTCTACAAAGAGAAACTTTTTGACCAGGGTCACGTCCAGATAGCTAGTGAGCAAGCTGAGGTCTTGTTCGTTAATGAAAACAACAGACAAATGGCTCCACCAGCTAAGAACAGCAATGCATCGCCACCCATAGA
>JANKOE010000206.1:87230201-87247646 GCA_026284465.1 Erythroxylum citrifolium | reverse complement strand
CCACCCATAGAGTCAAGAAAGTGCTCTCTGTCTGTCAACTCTTACTATGAAAGGACTGGCTCAAACTATTTGACAAAGCTAAGAACAGCAATGCATCGCCACCCATAGAGTCAAGAAAGTGCTCTCTGTCTGTCAACTCTTACTATGAAAGGACTGGCTCAAACTATTTGACAAAATAACAAGCTAGACAACAATGACTAGCATACTACCCTGTGGGTATATTCGGACAACTGCTCTTGTCCTTACTCCCCTTCCTAGTAAAGGCTTAAAATCGAACATGTTTTTTAGGAGTTACTGAGATTAGCCTACAGCTAAAATGAAAAGCCTTGCCATGCCAGAAAGGGCAGGCAGTTGTTCTCTGATAAGTGAGAAACCTAATTTTGGTAGAACTCCCCTGAAGCAAACAATTACTAACACATACGTTCTGTCGTAGTTCTTATTTCTCTCACTGTCACTGTCAGCCAAGAAAGTTGTAGACTACCGGCAATCCCAGGTAGCATACTATCATCTTTTCCTCTCACTACCATATGTATTCATTAGTTAAGATGCCAACCTGGAAAAAGACGGCCTCCGGGTGCTTGCATACCATGCACTTGACAGACTTGGTGCGAGGAAGAGTAGGATCTGCAGCTACATCCTGTAATACCTGAGTGCGCTCCGCGGCAGAGTGGTGAACCTCGTTGCGGTAGACACAGTTATTGTCAGCAACCTCCTGCATTGAAAAGGGAAGAAACACGATTCAGATACCCAAGAGGTTAAAAAATAAATATCGTGATATGGTGAACCAGCATTAGAATGAAACTAAATCTTGCATTAACACCACTAGTTTCAGTATTAACTACAACTTCAGAAACTGTCTCATTTCCATCAATAGGCATAAGATATAGCACTAGATTATGGTTGAGATATTCTCAAAGAATACATACAGAATCAGCAAATGTGACAGTGAGTACGCAAGCACTTTGAGACAATTTTAAAAACAAGGAGAAAGTCAATGAGGAATGCTCTTCACCGAAAATGCCGGCACAAAAATAAAAAATTAGATTTTTTTTTATTTATGATTACTGAAAAAGGATGATAGTTCCTAAATTTCCAAAGAAGTTGCTTAGGTCAAGGCCTCCCTAAGATTATTTCAACAAACTCGATATAAACATTCGGTATGTGGATTACCACTCTTGTTTTCACTTCAATCAGCATTAAAGTTTAACGAATCATCCCACAAAACACACTATGCCACTAGCAACTCCACATGATTTAAACCCCACAAAGTTGATAAAAACGCATTAATGGGTCAGTGTAAACTAGAGGCTTTTCACAGCTGCAACAACTTCATATAACCACTGAAATGAGGAAGAGAAACCAACAACGAAGCAGAAACTAGGGCTTCTCTATAACGGGTGTAAAGGTAATCACCAAAGTTCGAAGCTTTGGACTGAAAACGTCTAATTGGATTCAAAAATCCAAAAAATAATAAAAAAAGGAAAACCAGAGAGAAGCGTGTGAGATAGACCTGGTGATCACAGTTACGGCAAGCATAGAGGAGGATTTTCTGGGACTTGTCTTCCTTAGGATAGAGAATGTTGTTACTGTGAAATTAAACACAAAAACGCCTAGAAATCGTTAATTTCTTCCCAAAAATACGAAGACCATAAATTTTATACCACAAAATGTTGAATGTGAATGGCTTTGACTGTAATAAACAGAATCAGGTTTCTGCTTTACCATTCCCGACAAAACTTCATAGTACTCATTGTTTCCAACCTCCAAGAGAAAAAGCAGTAGGACCCTTTGTCTTTGAGTGTGCTTCTGGGTTATTCACAAGTCGTTGGTACAGATGCTTGCTCTCTGGACTTGCGACTGCTCGGTGACTGAACTTAGTTTGCTCAATGTCAAAGATCTCTTAGTTGAAGACTATGTCGGCTCCTTCTGGGCTTTTCTTTTAGTAGTTATTGGGCCGATCAATGTCTCAAGCGGAGCTCGAGAAAGCCTGTAATTGATCAAACTTGTTCATGAGTACTATTGTCGCTTTGGGGTCCGGTCGGTGAAAAATCTAATTGAGGTTGAGTCACGTGGGTTCGAACGACGTTATTTTAATTTTAAAAACTAAAATAGGATTATTTAATAAGTTATTGTAATTTTATTTTTTTATTTTTTTATATATTTATTGTAATTTTATTGACATAATAAATTATTACGTGTTTTACTTATTTATTTTTTAATTTGCATCACTTTTTTATTGTCACATCTATATATAGATCTACTGGAAACCTCTTTATTATATAAGAGTAAGGTTGCATACTATCAAATTTTTTCATGCTTCATTTTATTGCTGAACTTTAATAATAATAATAATAATAATAATAATAATGAGGACGATGAGGATGAAAAGTAAGTTAAACTAAAATAACAAAATTAAATCAAAATAATATTATTTTAAAGAATATTTTAAAACTGTAAAAATTAATTTTCAAATTTAAACTTAACCTAAACTTTGGTCAACATAGGTTATTACCTGACTATCAAATTAAGTTAAATTAAACTTAATTTTTTTAAAATTTAATTAAAATATGTTTGTATTTAAAATAATATTAAAAATAATAATAACACTCATATATAATATAAACATGGTGTATAAATCTTCTCTAAAATTTGGATAAATTAAACTTAATATAAATTAAAAATTAATTAAAAATTAATTTAAATTATTAATTTAAAATATATTTTATTAATTTGAGCTAAATTTTAAAAATAAGTTAAGTTAATATATTAAAAAAATTTAGTTATTAAGTCTTGATATTAATATCGTTTTCAAATCACTTTTATTTTGTCATTATTTATGACGTAAATTTTCAACTTTCTTATTTTTTTTTCAGTTTGTATTTATTTAATCAAATTCCATTTCAATCTCTCTGTCTTACCGAAGGTTGGGGCTGGGGACACACACTTGCAGACACGAATAAAAAGGAAAGAAGTAGAGAGAGAGAGAGATCGAAGATTCTTCACTTCATTGGCGGTTAGGGTTTTCTGTTGATCCTCGAAAACCGCAAATCTTCTTCTTCGTGGTTTTGCTATACCCTGTCTCTTCTCCTTTCTCCTTAACAAAAACCCTAAATTTTCCGTCCTTAGAGCTGATTTCATCTCCAATTCAATCTTTGGCGAGAATTTGAGTCGTATAGGGAGGAGATACTATGGGCGCGCAAGAGAAATCGCATGCCAACTCCAATTCGATGCAGGTGAGTTCGTACAGCTTCTCGGTTTCTTTTTGCCCTAGAATTGGATGTGATGCGAGTTTTTGACGCTTAAGCGGTTGATCACTTATTGACTACGGTTCGTTTGCTTCGGTAGCGTCTTTGAATTTGCCCTCTTCTGGACATTTTTTAGTTTTAACGTAATTGGTGTGGTTATTTGGTATTTTCTTGGTTCCTTTTGCTCCTAGTTGGTTCATGTAATCTTCTACAGATACCCCTCTAGCTTATAGGCTTGTAGTTCTCTATTCTGTTATGGGTTGAACTGTATGGTACAGTGGAAACTGGCTGTCTGCTGGAGCATTTGCCAGAAATGTTTCTGTTAATAGTAGAGAGGATATTCATGTGGAGATGCCAATAGATTAAGGGGTGTCCATTGTTTATGGAATTTAACAATTGAGATGGGTAAATAGCGGATTGCATTAGCTGTTAGCGGATTCTATTAGTGATTAATTGATAGCTGATTATATTAGCGGATTTGACAGGCAGATATTGTTTAGTAAAATTAGCTGTTTAGTATTAGCTGTTAATGTGTAAAATGACTTATGAGCGCATGATTTTTTAAAAAAACTATAAAGGCATGAATATTATATTTCTTAGTATTTCATTGAATATTTTTATAAGAAAAACATCATCATCATCATCATCATCATCATAATAATAATAATAATAGTCCAATATTAAATTCTCTATTAATATAAATGATGCAGCGAGCTACATCATATTAGTATTTTTTCATATAATATGTATGAATTTTATTATTTAATAAATTAAAAATATCTATAATTATAGTATGACACAGATACGATAGATAGTTGTTATATGCTAAAAATATTAATTTGACGTGACTCTTTATGTTCAAAAACTTAATATTATGATATTTTTAAATGTAAATTAATATTATAAAATTAAATGAAGATAAAAAAATTTAATTAACTCCTTTATTATATTGTTCCAAACTTCACGATATAATTGTATGATTAAAAAAAGCCAACTTTGAAAGCACACAAAGCAAAAGTAGATAGTAAAGTGGAGGGCAATACTATCATTAGGCAAACAACTAACCCTAAACGTTACACTTAAGGAGCTTTTAAAAAATTGACCCAACCAGCTCATAACCAAATAGATAAATAGCTTTTTAACATGGGTCAAACGGTTAATTGTGGTCAAACAGCATATTAGCTGTTTACCAAACACACCCATCATGTTTTGTGGAGGGTCCATGCTAGTTTTGTTCTTTTTTTTTTTTTCATTTTTGCATATTATTCTTAACATTGGAATTTGTGGATAAGCTAATGATGTACAGGGGATTTTTGGAACATAAGTTTCAAGGAAGTTTAGTTACCGTACATTAAATGTTGGCACTTGAGCGTGTTAGATACAAATGATGGAATTGGAACATTCCATTGGTTGTGGCATGGGTTTGGTAGACGAGTTGATTATGGCATGCCGTTGATAGTGCATGTATACTTATGTTTGGAATTATATTGTTCCTTTTTTCTGGCTGGATGTTCAGGATCGCAGAATTCTTGTTTGTAATGTTGTCAGAACGAGGATATTTGGTCATTGTTGTCCTCATCTTGTTGCTGCTGATTTGTTGGAACTCGAGTGTTTTTCCTGCAAAATGACAGGATAGTGATATAGGCTTGGTGTGCTTACTTTCCTTTTAGGTGATATTGTATGCATCTATTCCATTTACCTCCCTTTTTTTATCAGGCCTTACAATTGCTAAACTTGACGGTCCACTTGATCAACTGACTTGTAATAACTTCTTGGTGCCAAGTAGCTGCTGTTATTTTCAAAACTTAATGGCACGGGGTTGTGGATTGGTGTGATTAGTAATTCTCAATGTTGCTCTGGTTTACCGGTGTTCATGGACTGGAATAGAATTAATATTCACCTGTCATAGAACTATTCCAAATAATCTTTCGATTTTTTGAGCTTCTCTGATATATCATATACCTTATAGATATAATTGGGACCCTTTACCGTACTCTTCCTCTTGAGTTTAATGCTTTAGTCGGCTTTTTGTTTCTGCCTTCATGTTTAAAATTTTGTTTAAACTACAAATTGTACTGTGAACATTTTTAGATATCCAGTACTTTTGGTTTCTTTTTGTGGTTAGGAAATTAGAGGATTTGGGTTCAGAAGAGATAGAAAGAATTTACTAAAAGTACGTAATTATATTATAGTCACGTTGAGGATTTTTAAGAATAATTTATAATAGTTATAACCTTATGTTATTTTATCTTATTTCACTGTCAAACCCCTTTTTGAGAATGATATACTATTTTTTGAATAACCTTGCTGTATTTCTTCTGTTTATTGATCATAGAATTTATGCTTTTTTTAATTTATGGCATTCTGACTTAGTACATCTGCTGAATGATGATAAATATTATTGACTGAAATAGATATTAGCTCTAGAAGGTTAGCCACGTAGGGCTATTAATCAATGGAATGGTGAAGCTATGGTAAAGTTTGGGACCTTAAAGGTTATAATTTAAGTTTAGGGAGTGACTACGCTCGGAAGTTTGAAGGAATGGATTAATTGCAAATTCAGTCTTTCTGGAATCCCACATTTGCTAAAATCTATCTATTGCAGTGGCCTATACTTGGCAATTTTTTTTTTGGGATTTTTGGCTTTGTAACTATGCTGTAATTTTTTTCTTTATTTGCAGAGCTTGCTCATGATATGTGATTGATGGGTTATATGCAGCTGTTGGTTGGATTTAATGGGCCCTTGAGCACAATCTTGGATACTTTTGTTCTTTATAAATTGTGTTGAGTTGGTTTTAAGATGTAGCTGTCATGAGTTTCTTTATTTTGTTGTGCCTATGACATTCACCACTTTTTATTCCTCCAGCATTATATTCAATTCCTGTTATTTTTTCCTTTTGACTTTTCCCAATCAGATGTGAAACTATTGACAACTTTGTGTGTACTCTTTATCCTAATTTTCGTGGAGTTAAGTTTTCTGAGCATGATGTGTAGCACTAATCAAGTTGTTTCTTCAAATTTAGCACTTCCAATTTTTTTTCCTAAAACTTGCTGATGTTTTTCAACTTGCAGCGGGTGAAGGTGTACCGTCTGAATGACGATGGTAAATGGGATGACCAAGGGACTGGTCATGTTACAGTTGACTATGTGGAGGTTGCTTCTAATCATTGATTGAATTCTCTCTGTTCTTGGTGATGCAATACTTTTTGGGGTAATTTGTTCTTGTGAGTTATTCTAATAATTAGGTCTATTATGTTTTCAAATGCAAATTGTGTTGTACAGAAATCTGAAGAGCTGGGTTTATTTGTATTTGATGAGGAAGATAATGAGACGTTGCTTTTGCATCGTATTATGCCGGATGACATCTACAGAAAGCAAGAAGGTACTATAATATTTTTTTCTTCACATCCCAAGCTATCATTAGGCAGTATGTGTACAACACTTATGACTTAATGGTATTCTCCATATTTGTGAGATGTGTGCTTATGAATTGTTCCATTTCCATGTATAATTTGCTTCCTATTATTAGATACAATTATCTCATGGAGAGATCCAGAATATTCGACTGAGTTAGCCCTAAGCTTTCAGGAGACCACAGGGTGCTCTTACATATGGTATGATCATTAGGTCTCTCATGAATTTTTGTTTTTACTTTGAGATGTAATGCTACTAAATTTATTGTTTTCCTCAGGGATCATATATGTAATGTGCAAAGGAACTTGCAGTTTGGTCCTATGAACAGTAAGTACTTCTGATATACAGTTAAATAATTTCTTGTCATGCAATTTTTTTTGCTAAGCTATAAGTTTATTCCTAATTGAAATTAAACTCTAACTAGACAGAGACTATTCTACCTAAACTACTAAATAAATTTAAGAAAAGAAATCTAAATAGTTAGTGGGAATTGATCTGTCCCATACTCTTTGTCCTACATCAAATTGTTTGTTACCAAGGGACACGGTTATATTCAACTTTAAAACAGTTCTGTTTTTTGTATGAATGTTTATCTGCTGTAGATTGTTTGAAAATTTCTTTGGTTATTTGTGGCGATTATTGAACCTTTCTTTCTAAATTTTGCAGATGAGACATTTCACAGCATGAACAGTGAGTTGAGGGAACTACCTGCAGTAGAACTTTCCACACTCCCTTTGATATTGAAGGTCTTGATTGACTGTTTTAGTTTTTCTTTTTAATTTTATTGATATTTCTTCTTTACTTTTCCTTTCCTTTGTTCCTGATGTGGATTTTGTGTGCATTCAGATGCATTAACTGATAATTCAGTTACAGATTCTACCATTCCCTGTTTTTCCCCATCTCCTTCTCTTTTACCTGCAATGAGGATTTGGAACACTGAAACATGATTTTATTTTATTGCTTTGTGTTGTGGTACTTTAGTTCTTTTTTTCTTTGTGACCTAGGTGTTTTGTTGCCTGTACACTGGTATGCTGGATAGTAGGACAGGGACCTGTGTCTGGCCCATTGACTTTGGGCTGGACCGGAATTGCCAAACCTACTGGACAGATGTAGATTTTAGGTTGAAATTTAATTATTTGTAGAAAAATATTATGTTGGCCGAGGATCAGCTGTGTTTTTTGTTATTGCTTATTTGAAATTAAATGTCTTGGTGAATTCCCTAAATTGTATTCCTGAATAATATATTCTATCAAACCATTTAATCAAAAAGAAAAAGTTCTATAGACAATTTCAAGTGGGGTTCCACTTGGCCAGAGTTAAAAATTCCCTTTTGCAAATCATTTTGCTGGAACAAAGGTTAAGTTATTCTTTGCTGCTGTTAATTCTAATGTTCAAGTTGATCACACGGGCGAAAGTGTTGAATTCAATCAGAATGCCCGTGTTGAATTCAATCAGAAGAGGCCAGATTTTAAAATGCAATAACCAAATTCATCTCTGTCAACTGTTTCTTGGAGTGGGGTATGGTTAAAAACTGTTTAACTTCTTTGTAAGTTTTAAGATGGACATTCTCACAGAGTCGTAGGTCTTTTGATGGGTGGTGCTATTTCCTTATGAGCCGAGGCCATTTGCAGTTGGTACTTATTTTCATTGTGCAGTCTTTCTTGCTGACTGATTGCATTTGCTAATCCACGCACTCATTCAATGGAATCATATGTCTTCTCTATTCCCTTCATGTTCGTGTGCCCTATAAATATTTGTCATTTCCCTTGTCATTTGTGACATGCGTTGATTTTTGAATGGTTACGTTGCAGACTGTATCTGAGAGTGGAATTGCAGATCAGATGAAGCTGACAGAACTTATATTGAATGATGTATGTTTTCTACACGTTAAATCTTGAAGTTTTTTTTAGGTCTATGGTTCCTATTTAGGCTTAACTGACATTTAAACACAAGCTTTACCTGCCTGTATAATTTTCTCCATATGTTCTATATTTTTAAATTATATCATTCATATTTTGAAATTGTGATTGTTTAAATTGTGAAAGAATTATGATTGTAGATGCATATATATAACCATAAGATCTGGTTTTGTCTCCCCGCTCAAGTTAAGCTTAAAGATAAATCCATTATATATCAAAATCAAAAATAAAGCTTTTGAATTAATTTCCTGTTATTGGGATAAATTTTTCTGAAGAAAAACTAGATGTTAATGAGAACTCATTGTTGTTTCTTAATCTGGATCTGTTAGATTGTTAAGTTAAACTTGGGCAACATAAAGCAGGTCAGACGTGTCAAGGGTAGTTGCTTAGAAATCTATATCATAAGAAAATTTGTGCAGTTAGACCTTTCTAGCAGTTTCTGGATAGAGGTGGTGTGATGCACTGTTTGTTCATATTTGGTTCTAGTACTACTTTCCATTTGTCTTGTACACTTCGCACAATCTTGGCCTTTTTCAACTTAGTAGAGATCAAATGATCGATTTGAAATTTCTTGTTAAGTTTTTCCTCTGTTGTTGCAGCAAGATTTTTTCCAGAAGCTGATGGACCTGTTTAAGATTTGTGAAGACCTAGAAAACATCGATGGCCTACACATGATATTCAAAATTGTCAGGGGGATCAGTCAGTACTATATTCTGATCTATATACTTTTTTTTGGCATGTTGTTCACCATTTGTGATTGAATTGTTCTGTTTAATGCAGTTTTGCTCAACAGTCCTCAAATTTTTGAAAAAATATTTGGGGATGAACTTATAATGGATATTATCGGTGCACTTGAGTGTAAGTTATCATCTTGTTTCTGGTTGCCTTTTAATAGAACATAATTTCTTCCTCCATGTGTCTGTTTTACCTCACTCGACAAGTTAGGTGATTGCTCAGTGGTGTTACTGCATGATCCCATATATTTTATCTAAATCACTCTATTTTCATGTCAGATACCACTTCCCATTTGACATTCAAGTAATATAAAGCTCAACCATCAACATTTTTAAGTGGTTTAGATGTAGGTAGGAAACTCTGGTTCCTTGAATCTCATATCTATAAGACCCCGCAAAGAGATTATTGAAATATGTTTAGTGTGCATAGCTCATGTGATCTAGTGCCTTTCTGCAAGTAATGAGGGAGTGGTGTTTTGTTGGTTGAAGCTTTACACTTTTGACAATTAATTTTGCAAAGTGGGTAAGCTGCTAATTCTGCTGGAATGGATCAGGAAGTGATCTAGTGTCTTTTGTTATGTCTGCGTGAGGTATATCTTACCAGCTTCTGTCTAATTGATGTTGTTTACATCAGTGAAGGTGATTGCTGTTTCTCAGACATTTCTATTCATGATTATTGTTCAACATCCAACCATGCTAATCTGGACATTTAGGACATTGCCTATTGTTTGCACTACTATAG
Source organism: Erythroxylum citrifolium (assembly GCA_026284465.1). NCBI lineage: Eukaryota > Viridiplantae > Streptophyta > Magnoliopsida > Malpighiales > Erythroxylaceae > Erythroxylum > Erythroxylum citrifolium. The sequence continues at coordinate 87,237,592 of JANKOE010000206.1, read as the reverse complement.
ATATAGCTGCTATAGATACTAAGCTATATCACTACACGTGCCCACAACAGGAAATATATGATTGCTTTTGCACTTGGGTCTGATAATTGCTTCTTAACTGATTGACCGACACTAGATTCTTTATCATACTTTCAGATGATCCTGAGGTTCCTCATGTCCAGCATCATCGTAGTTTTCTAAAAGAGCATGTTGTTTTCAAGGAGGTAAAATGAACTTTGCAGTTCACTTTGGAGATGGCTACTCTTACAAGTCCTGAATTTATGTTATGAGAATCATCTATTGTTACTGAATACTGACATGACCTCGCTTTCTCTTGTTTGATGTTTTAAGGCCATACCAATCAAAGATCAGCTTGTCCTGTCAAAAATACACCAGACATATAGAGTCGGCTATATGAAGGTTGGATTCTGAATACTCGAAGTTCTAATGTTTTAACCTCTTCTTTAGTTACTTTTGTAATGTTTATGCTTTTAGGATTTTGTATCACCGTCAATGGATTATATGCTTTCCTATGGATGTGCAAGTCCTCACCTGCTTTCATCCCTCTCAGGATGTTGTTTTGGCTAGGGTATTGGATGAGGCCACAGTTGCAAACCTCAATTCCATCATTCATGCAAATAATGCCATTGTAAGGATTTAAATTAATCTGTTCTTTCAAAATTTTCCTGTTTTGCTTGAGGATTGCATTATTTTCACTTCTGTTATTTTTCATGTAGGTTGTTTCTCTGTTGAAGGATGACAGTACTTTCATTCAGGAATTATTTGCTAGGTTGAGATCACCTGCTACGTCGGCAGCATCAAAGAAAAATTTGGTAATCATTGCTTCTTTTTTTTTTTTTAATCATTTGTCTCCCTGAACAATTGCTACTCTGGAGTTGGAGTCTTTGTGTACAAGTAATTGCAAACCATAAATCAGTACTCTTAGTCATTTGGCTGACTAGTTAGCTAAAGTTGTGGATATACAATCTGTTTAAACATTTTTCACAGTTTTCGAATTCCAATCCATGTTTATAGTCATACTTTCAATGAATTGAAGATGTGATCTAATTTTCTAATTAAAGCTTAGCATTCATATTTAGTAGAACATGTCATACTGACTAAGCGGGAAATAAATCTAGTTGTCCATATATTGCTGAAAAATAAACATGAAAGTAGATAGGAAACATAATGCCTAACTAAATAAGATTCATGGACTGGATGCTCCTGAATCAACTTGTCTACTTTTTCTGATTGTTTTTTAGTTCAATTCTTCTGATGAATTAGTTTCAGATTACCATAGCTTTTGATTACTTATTAGCTGGGGCTTCCCTAATTACTTGTTGAACTTCTGCGATAATTTTACCGTTTTATCTCTCAGTGATTACTTGAGAAGGGAGGGTGGGGGTGGCAAAAAATTTAATTGACTTCCCAGAGTTATCAGATCTAAAGTACTTTGATGTTTACGCACTTGTTCATATTTGCAAGATGAGAAGCTTGAGCTCCATTGTACTGCGGAAAGTATTAGATAGATTAACAGGTTGAACTAAAACTGTCATATCCTGGCATGATATTTTTATAGAGCAATGGTGCATTGTGTTAAATTTCTCAGTGCATCTAGAGCTTTTTCTTTTTTCTTTTTTCTTTCCCTTGATATTGCATTTACTAGTATGTATAGTCATTGTTTTTCTAGCCAACTTTCCATGTCTTGCTGTGGTTGACTTTGTTTATGATCCAGGTATACTTTTTGCTTGAGTTTTGTAGCCTAAGCAAGAGCTTGCAGATGGTTCAGCAGCTCCGGTTGTACAGGCAAGTAACAACAGAAATTGCTTATTCAAGGATTAAATTGGGAACATCTTTTCTGATATCCATTTATGAAATTTTAAGACCTGAAAGCTCCTCTCATCTTGTAGGGATCTTATGAATGAAGGTATCTTTGACATTATTGGTGAAGCTTTGCAGAATGAAGACAAAAAACTTGTTTTGACTGGGTAATGATGGCTTCCTGTGCGAATTGACTTTTAGTGACCATCATTCTGTTCTTATCTTTCACACTGGTTGCTTAGCCTAACAGGATTTTATTCTAATTGATGCAGGACAGATATCCTTATTCATTTCATGAACCAGGACGCAAACCTTCTGCGTTCTTACGTTGTTCGACAGGAAGGGATCCCACTTCTAGGATTGTTGGTATGTGCTCAGTGATTTTTGGTTACTGTATGCACTTCGTGGAGATTCCTTGTATCACTTGCGGTTGTAATTCCATAAAAACCTAATTGCACCAAAACCGATTTTCATTTGTGTTCTCTGACAACACACTTTTTGTTGTGTTATGTCTGCAAAGTTGATGTGAAGTAGCTTAAACATGGTCATGGAATAATGGTGGTTTTCTTGAAGTAAATTGGTTATAACCTATTTTCCTTTCCATAACAATCATAAGCTTTAAATAAAGCTGTTGCCTCGTGGCTATACTTTATTTAGGTGGTGAGTGGAGTGCATCCTTATCTTAATTGCATCTTTGATTCATTATTGGTTGTCTCATTTTCTTCTCAGCTAGGTAATCCCATTGAATTGTCACTGCAGGTGGCAAGGCTGTAAAAAAATTTTTGCTAATATTCCCAGGGAATATACTACTAGGTTATCTTGGATTAATGCTATTGTTTTGGTGACATTATTCTGTTAGATCGTTGCTTTTGTATTGGTAACAATTGCCACCTTTTCTTTTCTGAGATCTAAGTTTTACCTCGCTTTGCAGGTTAAAGGAATGCTAACAGACTTTGGAGACGACATGCACTGCCAATTTCTTGAAATTCTACGTAGTTTACTGGATTCTTATACTTTGTCAGGGGCACAGGTGCCTGCCTTTATATTCATTCCATTATGCTTCCATTACAACTTGTCCATTAAGTTTGATTATTGGAATTCCAATATGTAAATACTGTGTTGGTCTTTGACTTGCTTTTGATTTTCTTTTTTTTTGTAAAATGAATAAAATGTATTAACACTAGCAAAAGCTAGTTCAACATTACAACTTGCTTTTGATTGTTGCTTCAATATCTGTACTAGGGCCATCCCATTTTTTGGCTGATTGGGCATTGATGTTTACTACTTTTTCCATGTTTATGTCCTTACTGAATGAGCTCTTTTTCACCTTCAAATAAAAGGCTAGTAAATCTCAACCTGATCTATAGCTGTAGAATGTGTAGGGTTAACCAATATCGTGGGAAGGGTAGGTCTTCACCACTTAGCTCATTTTTAGGCTTTACTCCTGGCAAAAAAACTAAATGCAACAGATGAGAGTTTCTACATTGCAGTAGCTTTGCCAGGTAGCTCTTCAATAAATTATGTTGAGTCCCACTCATGGAAAGGGAATTTGCTGAATGTACGCCTTTGGCATGTTAATTCATTTTATTGCTAAAGCTGCCTGTTGGAATTTTTATTGGGAATGTATTTCATTTTATATTTTCAATTTGTCAGCTGTTCATTGAAGTTCACACCTTTTATGCAGAGAGACAATATAATAGAGATTTTTTATGAGAGGCACTTGGGCCAATTGATTGATATGATAACAGCCTCGTGTCCTACCGAAGGTGTGGCTGAATCAAGTGGTAGATCTTCAGAGTTCACTGAAAATCAGAATTGTGTGAAGCCAGAAATACTCTCAAACATATGTGAATTGCTATGTTTCTGTGTTCTGCACCATCCTTACAGAATAAAGTAAGTTTCTAGCTTTTTCTTTCCCAGTGCACACGCTTGATTGATTCATGAGAAGGTGCACAATATGAATGTCTTTTTATCTCCTTCATTTACAGGGGTAATTTTCTCCTCAATAATGTTATAGACAAAGTTTTGCTACTCACGCGAAGAAGGGAAAAGTACCTTGTAGTTGCTGCAGTCCGATTTGTTCGCACTATTCTGTCCCGACCTGTAGGCTACTTCTCAACTATCATTACCTTTTCATTTGGGAAAATATTTGTTCCGTGACTTACTTTTGGCATTTGCTTCATGTATTTTTAAGTTGGTTAATAATTGCGGTCTCACACAACTGCAGCATCTCATATTTGTAAGTTGGTCTAACAGAAATGGAATTTTCTGTGGGGGCATTTCTTGTCCAGTAAGGATATTCTACAAGAACCACCTATATGCATTTGGGAATAGTTCATTCAATGTACTTAATATTAATTGTTGGCAATATTGATTTTGGTGTTAAATTTCTTGAGCTGTAAATCATCCATTTACAGTTTTGAGATTTAAGTTACTGTTGTGCAATGTGATTCTGGGAGTCGTAAGTGCATGCAGGATTGGTCAAACCTCTCTTTTGTAGGTTTGCTTTGTTCTTATAGTTGTTTTTGGATTGTAAGGTCGTTTTCTTGTGGCCAACCTTTTTTCATAGAGAACACCTTTAATTTTACTTTTTCATACTCCCTGACTTGTTATTGCTTTGCTTGAGTGGTTGTTCTCCAAAAATTCTAGGAAGGCATTATCATCGTCTATTGAACTTTGCATCGTTGTTTCACTTATGATTAGCTGAAATTAGCTTTTCATTGCGCTATTTGGTTCTGAAGTGTCAGGATGAGCATTTGATAAATCATTTTGTGAAGAACAATCTCCTCAAACCAATTATTGATGCTTTTATTAGCAATGGCAACCGTTATAACCTACTGAACTCTGCAGTATTGGAGCTTTTCGAATATATCCTCAAGGTTTGAATCTTAGTAAAATGCCTCCTGTTTGCACCGATGAAGCATACACAAGTTTCTGACATCTTGTTTACATGTAGGAAAATCTGAAATTACTGCTCAAGTACATAGTTGATACTTTCTGGAATGAATTGGTCAAATTCGAGCATTTGACTTCGATAAAAGCTTTGAAAATCAAATATGAGCAGGTACTTTACATTTGACTGTCTTCCTGATTTTCAAGTGAGATTGTGGTTTGCCAGTGCTAAGTAGTGCAGTAATTCCAGTGCATGGATAATTCTGGATCCAAGAACACTGTTACAACATCAGACCCAAGAAGAAGAATTGATGAGCGTGCACTGGAAAAAGAAGAGGAAGAGTATTTCAACGAGGACAGGTATGTTGTTGCAAATACTTCCAGTTGTTGATGCATTGTCCGCCCAAGTTCTGAGTTTGAACACATAAGCAGTGATGAAGAGGACACAGCATCTGCAGCACATTCTCAAAAAATACAAGTTCAACCTGTTTTATCCAATGGAGTCGCTACAAGGTACGACATTTTTTTGCCCACATGTGAGACCTTACTATTTTAACAATTTTTGGTACAAGCTTTTCATCTTCCCCATTGCTTTGTATTCCTAGATCTGGTGGACTGGTTGATTATGATGATGATGAGGACGACGAAGACTATAGACCACCACCGAAAAAACAGCAAGAAACTTCAGAAGAAGATGAGGGAGTTATGGAGTCGCTTCGATTGAAGCGCAACTTGCCTATGAAAGATAAGGAGTCCGAGTTTGCAAAAAAGCCGCGACTGGTGAAGAACTCTAAGTCGAGGGAGAGTGTTTTTGCGGCTCTGTGTTCAACACTGAGCGTATTACCTATTAAGAAAAATGTGAATACCACACAAATAGCTCCACGCGTATCAGAGACAAACAAAGACTCGGATGAACAAAATTATCAAGACAAGGAACCTGCCAACTCTATTGATAACAGCAGTAGTTCAGGTGAGGAAAATTGTGGGGAGAAGGAACCTTCCACATCTAGAAGTTGCTCCGATAGTGTGCACAACACCTCGGAAAGCGGAGAGGATGGTTCTTTAATACCACCAAAATCCTCACCGGAAATGACTGTAAGTGGATCATAAGCCATCTGATAGATTAATGTTCGGAAAGGTGGCTTTTTTGTTTGACTTGAACAAATGTGACAATTCAGTGCCTTAGACCGCTGGAAGAACGGCAAGAAAAAGGACCAGAGGGTGGTGGTGAGTGAGCGGTTTATGACCTTCCTGTTGTACTACTGTATAGCGCTGACTCCTTGATCAAGAGGAAAGACTCAGTGAGGTGGGCCAGTCTGTGTACGGCTTTGGGCATTTTGACTTTGTACACCGTTCCTCAGCATTAAAATTTTCTCTTCAATGTCGTTTTGTTTCATTTTTTCTTCCTATTTTGTCAATTGTAAGCTTCAGTGGACAGATTGGTAGACAAAAGGGCATGAATACTATATGCTCCTTATAGGTTGCTTTGTTTTTTCTTTGATTACCAGTGGGTTGTAATGTAACAGAGGAAGGTTTTTGGCGATGTGGGTCAGAGACCAAATTTTCTCAACTGTACTAGCGAGATCTCATTCATAGAACATTGTAAATTACAGCTTGTACTTATTATGTTTCAGGGACAGGCCTTTTCAAGTTAAATCTTTTGGTCTCGTCACATGTCTCCAAGTTGCCTTACTTTGAATGCGTATGCGGCATTTGTCTGAAATTCATGCATACTTTGCTCTTGATGATGTTCTTTACAGAGTATATGATTTTGGAAAACTTCTGTTTATGTATAAATGTATTGACATGTTATTCAGTATTCTGATTTTTAAGTCATTTTCCTTTGAAAGGAGTCATTATGTTTCTTTTTTAACAGAGGAAGGTCTCTGTGGCAGACCATTTTGTACTAGTTTTTCTTCACCGCTCACTAAAATATAGTCAAGATTTTCTGTCTATTTTATCCTGTCCTTATCTTATTCTATGAATTTTAGTCATATTTTGCGTGAGTCTTGCATAAATAAATGACTGAGATTTATGGGACAAAGGCCCTGTTTGGCAGTCAGCTGATAGCTGATTCTATCAGCTGTTAGCTGATAGCTGATTCTATTAGCTGGTTTGACCAGCGGATTGCATTAGCTGTTTGTTAAAGATGTTTGGTAAAATTAACTGTTTAGTTTTAGCTGTTTACATGTAAAATGACTTATAAGGGCATGACTTAAAAATTATATGAATATGAATATTATATATTTTAGTATTTCAATAAATATTCTTATAAGAATTTATATTTTAGATATTTAATTCTAAAAAAATTAAGTTTCTAACTCTAATAAAAAAATAGAACATATAATAATAATAACAGCAACAACAACAAAATGTGACATATAATAATAATAAAACATTTGACATAATTCCTAAGAAATGTGAATTAAATGAATTTTAATCAAATCTTATAGATGATTAAGACAGCAAAAAGGGTTTAGAAAGAAATAAAATTGACAATTTCAGTCTTATTTGATAACTAGTACTAAAGAGGTAAAAATGAGAATACAACATTTATTTCCTAACTAAATAAGAAATCAAGATATTATTAATATATTGATTCTTATCAAAATTATCTTTTTAAATTAATTTCTTTTATTTCATTGATACTTTTATTCTTATTATAAAAATCATTCATAATTATTTAAATATTAATAATT
>JANKOE010000206.1:87211725-87230101 GCA_026284465.1 Erythroxylum citrifolium | reverse complement strand
GATGCAACGAAAGAGCAAGGAAAGGGAGAGGATGATTCCAGAGAAAACGAGAAAGGAGCGGCCAAGAGTAAAGAAAATATGAGGGCAAAATCGGCATAAAATTAAAAAGCTACCAGCTGATCGCCTAAACGCTCCTCAGAGGAGCTTCTTAAAATTCAGCTGATTGGGTTTGAATCAGCCAACCCAATCAGCTGCTTACCAAACAAGCTTAATAACTTTTTCACAAAGTCAATCAGCTAAAATAAGTCAATCAGCTAAAAAAGAGCTGATCAGCTCTTTACCAAACACACCCAAAGTTAGGACAGGATAAAATAGACAAAAGATCTCGTCCCCTAAAATATACCTTAGCTTGTCGTCTAAATTAGTATAGTCTTTTGAAACCTTTTTTTTTCACTCTTTTATATACAGCAACGACGACAACATTCAGCGACGCAACTTCACTTTCTGTCTTGGTAATTAATCTATGATGTTTATGACATTGAACACTTCCTTACGGTAATAATAATTGTTACATCATTTACACAAAATGTTGAATATCAAAAATCATAATTTGTTTGTTTTAAAAATATTCTGATTTGATTATATGTGTTTATCTAGTAATTTTTTTATTTTCATTTATAATTCCGTATTTTGGTGTAAAAGAATCACACCAATTCATCCCAAATTTCTAAATTTGATTATTAATCTCTACTGCTGCGAAAAAATATTTATATTATATTCTCATACACTTTATACTTAAAAATTTTAATTGAATTTTAGATGAAAATTTGTTTAAAAAAGGAGAAGAAATAAAGAAATATATATGTGTTTGCACAATATTGAATTTTTTCTTTTTTTTTCAAAGTGAATGCATTTTTTGTTAAAGACACTTTTTGAAAATATAAAAAAAAATTAAATGGATGGATATTTTGCATGTATTATTTTTAAATTGCCTTCTAGTAATTAATAAAATCATGTGTCGTGTATGAACTTGTACAATATAAATATATAAACTATTTTCTTAAATATATCTATTTTAAGAAATTAAAGATGTTGATTCTTTACTCATGGGCTCACCTAAGCCCAAACATGGATCTTGTAACTTGGGCCTAGAACCATTGCGATCCATTAAATTTATATAAATAAAAATCTTCAAACTCTCCTTTCCTCTCTCCAAGCAAGACGCGATCTTGAGGTATGAACATGTTTGCCCTAATATATTTCGTTTCCAACCTTTACTTAAGATATTAGCTATTTGATCTCTATGATTTCCTATTTCTTATCATTCGTTGTTAGGATTTTTTTAGTTTTTCGTTTAAATCTGTGCGATAATTGGAATTTGGGGCTAGAAAGCGCAACGAAAGTAGAATTTTTTCATTTTTTACGTAATTGGAGATCTAGGGTTTGAGAGTGATTTTTTAAGTGGCCGATGTTTCTGAATTAAGGGTAATTAACGGTTGGAGTTGACTTTGTTTGAATAAGGTTTTGGCATCATGATCTGGGGTTTTGACTATTGTGCTGCCTAGGGTTTATAGTTTGGCTTGGATTTTGAAAATTGTTTGAATTAGGGTTTGTAACTTGTGTGGGAATTTTGAAGATTGTGTCGATTTGGGGTTTTGTATTTGTTCTGGGGTTTTTTGTAGATTTTGTTGAAAAACCCTTTTGTGGTGTAGGGTTTGTAATTTTTCTGGGGTTCTTGAAGATATTTTGGATTTGGGTTTCACAGGTGATGTCAAAGAAAGAAGAAAAAGGTCAGGCTGCAGCTGACAGGATCAAAGCTGCAGCCTTGAGTGCTGCGAAAGGTCTCAGTCGTGCTCAGGCTGAAAGGGCAGCTGCTGCAGCTGCTCGTAATGTCAATGCTTATGGGCAGAAAGAGGAAGGGCCTAGCAGATGGCAAGAGAAAAGGGAAGCAAAACGGCAAATGTATTTGATGAGTACTGAAAAGCAAGTGAGATTGGGCGAAAGGAAAGACCTTAAAACAAGTATATCTGCAGTTGGTGGCACTGCCCAATGCCAGAAATGCTTCCAAACTGGTCACTGGACGTATGAGTGCAAGAATGAGAGAGTTTATATGGCACGACCTTCACGAACCCAGCAGCTCAAGAACCCTAAATTGAGGATGAGGCTGTCTATTTCTTATGATTTGGATAACCCGGAGGCTGATAAAGAAGAGAAGAGCAAGGAGTCTAAGAAAAGCAAGAGGAAGCATAGATCAAACTCTCACTCTGGTAGTGATAGTGAGGCTTCAGTTTTTGAGACTGATAGTGGGTCATCATCTGTGACGGGGTCAGAATCTTCTTCTGGTGAGAGTAGCTCAGATGACAGTTCATCCACTGATTCTGAGGAAGAAAGAAGGAGGCGAAGGAGAAAAAAGCAAAAGAAGAAGGAGAGGCGAAGGAGGAGCAGTTCATCTTCTGAATCTTCCGATTCGGACACTGGTTCAGATTCTGATTCTGATGATAGGAAGAGCCGAAGAAAAAAAAGAAACGGCAGAAGGCGTTGATAAATGCACTTGACAGAGAGGAGCAGCCTACTGTGTCTTGGTTTTTTTGAATTTGGAATCCAACTCTGGGTTTATCAGGTGAAAGGCTTGGGCGCATAACCGATTAAGCAAAAAATAAGGTTGCAATTGTGTGTTTTCCTTTTCTAGCTTAACTTTTGTTGCATTTTGATGCAGTAATCTTAAGTATTTACTAGAATGCTAAATTTGGTGCATGTAGACATGATCTTGGACCAACTTTACGTGGGTAGGATTTGATTGGTGATGCAGATCCATCATTTATTATTGTACTCTTATCCTATACAATACATGCTCTGGTTCTCTTAACCACTGCTACTATGATTGTTGATATCTATCAACCTGGACAAAGCTTCTACCGGCAAGGGAATCATCACTTTGTATGCGAACTCTTTAGCTAACCTTATATTTAGAGAATACTTGCACGTTAAACTTATCTTCCTGTCCTTAAGTATGAATAAGATATTACAGAACACTAGTTCCTTATAGCATCTCTCCTCCCTTTTTGACTCTCTAATCAAGTATTTTATTCCCCGCTTAAAAAGACTATGAATGACCATTGACCACTGGGGTTCCAATTCATCCCCTCGACGCAGGTTTTAATGGAGGAACTATCGCATTTTGTGAAAAAGAGTATTCTCTAATAAGTAATAAACTTGGACAATCTAAAACCTCTAGCAAAGAGTAACTTCTTTATCCAAATATTGCAATACCCCAAAATTCCAAGTACACAACATGTTGAAGTTCGCTAATGGTTGGCTTGGAAAATAGAGATATGGGAGCTCCGAATGCAAATTGTTGGACTGTAAATGAACTTGGAAACTGGCTTTTGCCTTCATAACTCTGTAACCAACTCACCTGTTCTCATTGTTATGGTCCTTACACTTGCAAAACTAAAAACTTTGTAATTAAAACATATGATAGTCCTTAAATTTTTCATAGAAGTTCACCAAATGTAACGATTCATAAATTAACTCTTACAGTTGACACCTATAACTTAATAACGGGCACCTTAAACTTTCGTGAAAACCAAACTTTGAACAAACCAGTAGTTCTGGTTTCAGAACTACTACGCCAATATAGTGTAATTACACGAACCGTTGCATATAAGAAATCACATTATGGAGTATAATCATTAGAATATGGAGGGTGCTTATCTGAATATTAAAAGCCAGACACACACAAAGAAAATGAATTGCATATGCAAAGATCAAAACCTTCGATTCAATCAACCACAACCAAATTGGATTATAAGATCCAAGAAGCTGGCCATCCAATAATAAGGGTCTAAAACAGAGATAAATGATAAAGGGAAATCAAGATAATAATAAAATGATTCATTTCATAATCTAAAGTTCAGAACTTGCTTCTAAGCAAGTGGATAAAGACGAAAATCAAACATTACACTATACTTCTGATAAAGATTACGTCACATAAACTCTTAAGTTCTCAGAAACCCATATCAAGCAGGAAATACAGGTAGTTGTGTTTACTCTTCCTCTGTAGCTGCTTCACCGCTCTTCTTGTTGTGCTTCCTAGCATACCTCTGGTTCCTCAAGAACTTGGGGTCCATCTAACAACACCAAAGAAAAGAAGAAACAAATCAAGATCCAAAACGGAAAAATGAAATATAGACCTTAAGATAAGCAACACAATATCAGCCAAACTTCTAAACTATACCCCTTTGGTGGAGGTGTGGCGTTGCTTCTTAGGCTTCTTGATTCCATTCTTGTGGGCCTTGTATGACTGGTTGTGAGCTGTATGATTCTTAGACTTCGCCATTTCTGCGAAAAGAAGAGTACAGTTTAAACAAAATCTCAGCCATCAAAACAGATAAAAGGGCCTTTGACCTATATAACGGCAGATCTTGCTTAATGGGTTAAGGAGAAAAAGTTGTCTTTGTGAAAACACATACCTTGAAGCTAAGCTTTAGAGAAGATGAAGAAGGCGTCGTCTGAAACCCTAATTTTGTGGTTTTTTGTTATTTATACAATACAATAGAATGTCACAATCACATATGGGGCTTGGGCTAAATATGAGCTTGGATTGATATATTATTTTTTGGGCCTATTTTACATTTATCATTTTATTACTTAATAAATTCTTATAAAAACATTTATTACATTCTATTTAATTACATTTATATATTTTAACACGTTGTTTTTTAAAATTATACTTTTTGAGTGTAAATTATAATTTTTTAAATACATATAAATCGTTATTTTTTGAGTATATTTATTATGTTTCAAGTATAAATGGTTACATCTATACCCAATAGTCTCAATATTTGATATGAAAATCAAGTTGAGTATTAGGATGTATTAAAAATCAATACTTAACTAAGAGGAAATTGTTGTGATTGAATAATATTAGAAAAAGTCCAAAATTCTACTATTTTCAACATACTTTGTGGATTAAACCAACTCTCGACCCTATGTCTAGGTCTATAATTTTGCAAAAAAGTAAATATATCGAGAAGTTTTTTTAATTTAATACAATTTTTAAATTATAATGTTTATTTGATAACTGTAATAAAACAATTCTTTTTTGTTTTGAATTTGTTAAATTTTTAATATATATTGTCACTCAATTTTGTTTAAATAGTATTTTTCTATAAATTAAAAATGTTAATCTATAAATATAACAAAAACATTATTAAGTAAAAATTTCAGATCGTCTGGAAAAATCTAATAGTACGCAAATTTAGCCCCAAATAAAACATATTATAAATTTATTTAAATTTTTGGTTAAAGTGGACATATAATGTAAGTTCAATCTTACACCGAAAATTTTCATCTTTTATATTAAACCTCTTCAGTTTCTCTTCTGTGCTTTGTCTTATTTACATATATAAATATATTACACTTCTCAACCCCACCGTTTCAATTCTGGATCCATTTGTTGTCTCCAGTTTTCTTGAGATTTAGGATTCCGATCCTTAAACAACGTCATGTTTCTCTTTGATTGGTTCTATGGAATTCTCGCTTCTCTCGGTCTATGGCAGAAAGAGGCTAAGATTTTGTTTCTGGGTCTCGATAATGCCGGCAAAACAACCCTTCTTCACATGTTGAAAGATGAGGTCTTTATAAACGGTTCCTCGTTCTCTTTGTGTTTCTGATGTGGGTTTTTGTTTTTTTTCATGAGATCTGTTTGTTTGCAGAGGCTAGTACAACACCAGCCGACACAACACCCTACATCTGAGGAGTTGAGCATAGGAAAAATCAAGTTCAAGGCTTTTGATTTGGGTGGTCATCAAATCGCTCGCAGGGTTTGGAAAGATTACTATGCCAAGGTAATCGTTCCTTCATTTCCTATTGCTTCTTGTGTGTTTTGATGTTGGAAATTACGTTTTATAGGAAAACTGGAGATTCTAAATCGATCGGAGTACAAGAGATTATTGCTTGTTTTAAATGTTTATTTCCGAATCAGTTCATGGGTACTTAGGTTCTCGAGGTGATTTATCTTTGTTGTCTGTGATGGTTAGACTACTTTGCTTTCTGCACATTCGCCTCATTGATGTCTGATAGATTTCATTCCTGGCTAAATTGTCACAAGTTTCATATCTTTATTTCCCTTGCAAGTCTTCGGTACAATAAAGATGAGGAAGGTCCTCCCTCTATTCTGCAAGATTGTTTCTGCTTTTCTTCGTTTCCATGGACATAGCTTAATTCAAGTTGTTGTTGTGTGGAATGAAGGATTAAGGCATGCTGATTTTCTTTTTTCATATTACAATGTGCCTTCATAATCCCAGATAAGCTTCCCTTGTGTTTATCTGATTCATGGGAGGCCAATATTGATGATGGAAGTTTCGCTGATATTGCCTTATAAATTTCCGTTGAGGTATATTGTAGTATCATTCCATACATTCACAGTTATGCAACCATTTGCACCCTTTCATAGAATGATTTTGGATAGTGTTAGTGCATCATTCCATACATTCACAATTTATGCAACCATTTGCAGCCTTTCATAGAATGATTTTGGATAGTGTTAGTGCTTGTGAGATCACACATACTGGAAGGATTCTTTGTGTTCCAGCTGAAGTGTTCAAAATCAGATTGATTTGGTCATCGAGCTTCTCATACTTAGTCTGGTACTGGCATCATCTTTGATGTGTCTGTATTGTAGTTTGTTGGTTGTCCAACTTACCTGCTGACAATCTAAGTTTTCTAAACACATCCTTGGTGTGTTTGTATGATCTAGAAAGAGTAGGATACAGATAATTTATCTCTATGATCAGGTGGATGCAGTGGTTTACCTGGTGGATGCCTATGACAAGGAGAGGTTCGCAGAATCAAAGAAGGAGCTAGATGCCCTCCTATCTGATGAAGCCTTAGCTAATGTTCCTTTTCTCATTCTTGGTAACAAAATTGACATTCCCTATGCAGTTTCTGAGGATGAGCTTCGTTATCATCTTGGGCTCAGCAATTTCACTACTGGTAAGGGCAAGGTGAATCTTACAGACTCAAACGTTAGGCCTCTCGAGGTTTTCATGTGCAGTATCGTCCGCAAGATGGGATATGGTGATGGCTTCAAGTGGCTCTCCCAATACATCAAGTAGAGTTTTGAATTGCTATCTGGCGCTGTATTCTTTTTGAGTTGTTGGGTTAGTTTGCAGTCTCTCGCGATAATTAGTTGAAAAAATGGAATTCTTTGTTTGCCTTTCCCAATTCTATTGGCTTAGCATTAACATTTGATTCATAACCTGGCCCTTTGTGAAACTGGCGTTATTGAAGGAACTTGTGTTCATCATCCCAATAGATCAACACATTTTCTGGAACGAGGAGGTGTGCTAAATTTAGTTTTGTTGCTATGTTATGAGGCCTTTTCCATTTAACCATCTTTCCTTTTCTTCTATATAAGATTGAATTTGGCGTATCAAAGAGCTCAGCTCAATTATCTTCTCGTTCAATAGTCTTCTTTTTCGCTCACAAAAACCCCCCATTTCAAAGGTCGTCTTCTATGAATAGTTTAGGAGATTCTTTAACTAGTCAGATTAAAAGTCCGGCATCTTAGTAGGGGTACAAATTTTAATCTTATATAGTTTAGTTATGGAAGAGAGTCGAAACCTATAAAATGTTTTGAGAACTAAGATTAATCATCCGTTAAAATGTCTAGTTTCATTTCATAGTCATCCAGGTTACAGCAAGACCCCCTCTCAAAATCTTAAAACAGATTGGAAGGGTATCAGATATTCACTCAGACTAAGCTACAAATTTATCAAATATGTACCATAGGGCAAATCCCTGCGTAAAACAACTATGTATGTGAACTGCATCAACAAGGGTCCGATCACCAGCCAAGAGATTATCCTTATCTGTCCATGTATGTATCAGGTTCAATAAGTTCTTGGTATTGCAGCTGCGGAAAGAATAAAGTATATAAATATTCTGCAAGATCAAATTGAAAGACCATCATTTTGTAGGTAAATCACATACCTTTGCTTCATTATGAGCCAATTTCATTCTCCGGTATTCCTCTTGTGCTTTCTTTGAACGAAACATGGCTTGAACCTGTACAACAGATCTCTCGATGCGCTCTTCCGCTTGATGTTGGCTCGCTTTATAGAAGTCCTCTTCTGTATCACTTTCTTGCTTTTGATCTGAAACCACCTCAACAGAATCTACACGAAGGCCACGAAAACCTCTTCTCTTTAAGCGCCATCGGAGAATTGCTTTCTCAACTATTCCAACTGACCAGATAATCTTGCGGTATTGCCTCCTCACTTGGAGGCCTCTGAAAGCAGCCTGCATTGGATTGATTTATCAATGTCGACTAATTTTAACTGGACAATGTCAAAAGAACATTTGTCCACAAAATACACTTTTAAAGCATGACACAATCAGAGCAGATTAGGACCGAAGTTAGTCAATTTCATGCTTCTGTGACTTGTAATGTAGACATGGTCTTATACTTGTTCTTGTCCAACGGCACATACATAGATGAGAAGTAATTCTGCCTCATTATTATTTCAGAAATTCACACAGCACGGAAACAACCATACTCAGTTTTGGTTTGCTTGTAATTTGTGTCCATTTTAATACGTCGTATTGACTGACGGCAGAACAAATTTCAACTACTGATTCAAATTTGCAGCTACTTGTGCACAGTTAGGACAGGTAAGCAACATGAAAGAACACTTACTTGAATTTTGATAGCATGACGACGGATATTAAGGAACTCCTTTCGGATTTTCCATGTACGGAACCTATGCTGAATGCGGGCCGCAGCAGCCATCTTTTTATGTGTCTCATAATTACGAAAGGCATGTTGTATTTTCATTGCTGCAATTATGACCCGAGCCTCCGCCTCTGGATTGGCAGCCTCCACTGCTGTAGTTCTTACTTTCAAGGAGTGCTCTCTGAATGCAGCTTGAATCCGAGCTGCTGCATCAGCAGCTGTTCGGTAAGCTGCCAAAGTGTCCTTCAGACAGAGCTCTTCCTCACTTAGATTCACAGCATTAGCTGTTTCAGTTGCAACAGTTTGCAGAGTGCCAGTAGCATTCCCTGCTACAGACATATCTTCAAAATGTGCTATTAAAGCCTTTTCTGACAAATAAGCTGCCAAGCCATCATAACCCTTTGCAGATGCAAGATCAGCAGCAGTGCATCCACCAGGTTTTTGTGAAGTAGGATCAGTAACCAAGTTTGGCTTTGCCCCAGCAGATAAGAGAACAGCAACCATTTTTTCCCTGAACATGGATATTTTCAGAGTTCAAGAATACTGAAAAGTTTTTCCAATCTTGGCAATGATTTCCAAAGCAAGAAATGGCGAGAGATATAAGCTTCCAATCTTAACAAGAAACCAAAATTTCCAGAAAAACTATTTGATTTTTGATTGGTGAGATCCAGAGACATTTGTTTCAACAGTCTCATGATATAAGTGGACAAGGAAATTACAGGACAATTGAAAACATCAATAGGATCCTACATAATTAATTTTAAGAGCACTGAAAAGAATGAACATACTGAACAGCCATGACAGAGGATATTCTAATTAAGAAAATTGAAAATACCTTCCACAATATGCTGCCCAATGAAGAGCAGTCCATCCACGTTTATCACGAAAGTCCAAAGACAATCCTGACCACGAAAATAAATAGACCGCCCAAGTATACCCAAGAATAGCACATAAATGGATAACTCCTTGGCCATATCCATCATGTTCAGTGGCTTTGCAACCTTCAGCCACTCTTTCCAGAAGCCATTCCCGCAGAATGTTCTTCAAAGCAATTTCAAATAGGCCATCCTTTGCTTGAGCAAATGAAACCCTGTTCTCCTCAATTGACTTAATCAAATATTCCCAACTTCCAGAAATGTGAGAAGTTTTATGGGCAAACTTCTTAGCCTCCTTCAAGTTAACTGGAGACACCTTACCGGATAGGATGTTAAGGTTCTTGGATGTGGAGAAGAGCAAATGGCCAAGTCTCATCTGGAGATGAAATTCTTCCCACTTGGACATGCTTTCTGAAGATATAGTGGGATCTTGGACTGAACAACTACGGTACTCAAAATTTAGGACCTGGCTGATAGGTTTACAACCATCCAAACTAAGACAAATACTTACTAACCCAGGGGAACGCGGTGAAACAAAACAGCGATATACTCCAGTTTGAACAGTTTCTAGAGGAAGACTTTCATCACCACAGATACAATGTAGATCACTCTTTGCAAGATCATGGTATTGTTCGGGAAAATATCCAGTAATTAGAATCTGCAATTATAACTGAAGGTTAAGATCTTTCTATTGTGAAACTGAGAGTAATGCTTTCACTTGTAGAATGCTCTGTAGAGCGGTTCTATGAGTCTCACCTCCTCACAATTACTCTATACTCATAAGCATTGCACGTTATGTCCAAAAAGGCAAATAATGTTCATGTTAATACAATCATCACCCCAATCATTCAAGCTCAAAACAATACTTCTTTTCTCAAGGATGTTCATACAGTCATCACCCCAATCATCACAACTTGACAAGTGAGACAAAAATGATAGTGATTAATGATTGGATCAATCTTAAAAAAATATCAAAATATAACTAATCCCAATAGCAACAGGTCCAAGGAGACAACTATACATGAGTTCACACAACTGTTTTAGCCAAGTAATCAATCAAATATCAACAGGCCCAAGGAGATATGAAACTTGTGGCAGATTCCTCGCTAAGGAAGGAGCAAAATGTAAACTCTGGATTCAAGACAGCTACTGAAAATCTTTGGTTTCAGACAATTTTTCAGAAACTTCAAAGATGCCTATAATCTACAAGTAGACAAGGTCATTGGGAACTTTGTCTTTGGCTTAGCTAAGCATCTATTATCTATCTTCAAACAACACGTCAAGGTCCCATTGACTTCAACCAACAACTCAAAGTCGACATCTCTTTAATGTCAAGCCAACCATCAAACAATAAAAAGTCTAATAAATGCCAGATCATGATAAGCAGTTGTAGGAAAAGGACAAACCTTTGTTGTTTCACCCGAAAAAGCCCATGCAGGTGAGACATCAGTTATGAAGAATGTTTGTTCTGGAATGGAACTCTGATATTGATCAACGGGAGTTGAAGCAAATGAATGACAACTTGATGAAATTGAAGCATCTTGCACAGGATCATCAACTGAACCAGGAGAGTCCACGGTAAAAGAGTTCATCCACCTTCCAAAGCTATCCTGACTTAGCAAACCATCATTAACAAAAATGTCTGAAGCATCACCCTTTCTTAGGACATCAATATCCTTATTCTGCATATTTGAATTTACTTGGATCCCAGTTGTCTGAACATAAGCACCATCTGCTATATTGAAATGAGTGATATCACTCTTATCAATTGACTCGGGTAAGTTAACCAAAGGAGAAAGTTCTGTAGATATATTATAAGATGGAAAAGAACCACCCTGCAAAGGTGAACAATAATTAGTAATATCATATGCTAGTATCAGGAAAGTTACAAGAGAAAAAGTGTACTTTAATGTCTATTTTATAAGGGTTGAAATATACAAACAAAAGAAGTCAACAGAACAGTCATCATAATTTTAAGGGAGACATGCAAATTAGTAACTATAAAGTTCTTGTACAAATATCACATCTGTGACGACCAAAATCCATATTCAGATGAAGTTTGAAGCACAGAATTTTCCTTTTTACTATATAAGACAAAGATTATGCAGCTTGAGTAAGAAAAATTTAGGAATACAATGAACTGAAAAACAGAAATTTCAAAGTGTGGACAGATGGTCCCACTTACATCATGTGGGGACCCCTTCAGTGCAACTTGATTTGATTGGTTAAAGCATGATATCTTACCTGTCAAATTTAAAACAAACCATAATAAATCACACTAGAAAATAACCTCTAACGCACTGCCTTGCCAAGAGTAACTGCTGGCCTATTACCTCCCTTAGAAACAGCTACATTTTTGGCATCAGTTGCCACCAGCTGATCCCAATCAAGTGTATTAATCTCATGAAGCCTCATTTCGTGATTTCTGACAGTTAAATTGTCACCAGCCTCTGTTGACTTGCCAAAAGAGTGATGACTGAGAACAAATCCCAACAATACAATTGTCCAACAATTGACAAACTTTCATTGGTCATTTAGCATATGTATCAGTGGTTTAACAGAATAAAGAATAACATCAAAACATTTTCCTAAACCTTGCCCCCTTAATAATCAATGTAGTAAAAATTGGTCCCATGATCACTTAGAGGTGCTTCCTCACCAGCATGATATGCCTGACCAGCTCCAGAATCAAATTCTTCTGATAAACGCCAAGTAGCCTGGTCTGAGACTGAACTAGAATTTGAGTTCACAAGAGTGGCCTGAGAACCCTGTGATTGCAATATAAGTCAAGTAGAATCAAAGGTACAAGAACGTAGATTTAACAACAGTAGATAAGCCTTATGAAACAAACCTCCCTTGTTTCACGGTAGTGCACAAGAACTATGTGTTCTAGAGTCCTGAAGCAAATCTTTTGGTTAAAATGCTTAACAGATTGTCAAAAAATGGAAAAGGACAGTTCGTAAAGAGAACAATCAAGTGGACACAAGCTATTACATACTTATCAAGTAGCCAATAACACCTGCGAACAAAGGTTGGATTATCCTCGCCGTGTGCATAGTAAACATGAATCCTTTCATCATTACCAACCTGTAGCAACACCCAAAATAGTAAGCCACATCCAAGCGCAATGCATTTTTACTGATAAAGATTATTTTACAGGAATTAAGAAATCTTTCAACATAAATAAAAAAGATAAGCGGCAAAGATGAAACTAGGTAATGCACTTGGTGATTTGTAAAATATAACCCAAAGAAGACACACATGTAAAATCACAATTGCGTGATTTGTAAAATATAATCCAAAGAAGACACACATGTAAAATCACAATTGCTTTCAATTTTTCTTTCCGTGGACAGGAGAAAAACAATTAGGAAACTATTTACATCTTGAAGTATACTGTTAAAAAGATCACCAAATTGAAGTTCACAATAAATCATATTTGCATCAACTACCATCCTGAAGTACCTAGGTGATGTTAAGTGATCAAAGAAAAAAAGCAGAAAAGAAGGACTAAAGAGAAGGTGTAGAAAAGAGCATAGAGTAATTGCACTAGCACCTAACAATCCCTGCACAAAAAATTGGAAAAACACTAACACAATTGTAAAGCAATTTCTTAATCTGTGGTTTATCAGTATTGCTTTCGTATTTACAATGTTTTAACATGAGGCAAACCAGAAGCTCATTACAATCTGATAGACCTAAGGTAACCCGATTCTATGTTAGGAAAAAATAAGCAGAGGGCAGAGGAGCAATAGGTTGAGGAATATGGTATTATGCTATTCGGGTAGTTAGTTAATAGTACTGACAACCAATCATCGGGTTGTCAGTTAACAGAATCTGATAGTAGCCACAGATTCTTAGTACAAATAATAGAGTGGAGGGGAGAGAGAGGGTGTGTGAAGAATGACAGATGTGTGAGCCCTAGGCTGGAGGTACTGGGCCTCGAAAACCAGATTATCATTTGTATTCATTTACAGAAATCAATAGCAAAATACACATTTTCCATACCTGTTTTCTGGAACCTATCACAATCCTAAAAATAGGTAGATAAATCCACGTCCTTTTACCTTTAGTAAATAAATATGAACATGGAGACCATAATCATGGGCAGACAAAATCATCTCATAAAACATTTTCCTCAAATGTATCATCCAATTTGTTAAAAACTAGGAATCTTGATTTGCTACAAATATATCCAATAATGAACAATGTTGACTGGTCCGGATAAGTGTAGGTCAATGTTTACTTCATTAGGAAATCAAAAAAACTCACTTTTAGGTGTTCATGAGCTTCTTTAACAGTCTTTCCATCGTTTTTCTTCTTCCAGTTATGCCCATCTTTACGGAAGTTCCTAAGTTTCTTGCGGTCAAACAACACGATTGTGCCACCTGTTACACAACCACAGAAAAGTTGCTTGATCTATACATGCATACATATATACATAAGTACATACACACACACACACACACACATATATATATTAGTTGGATGGCGAAGACTTGAAAAATCATGCGACAAAACAATCCACTCTTTACTTATTTACCAAACAGCAATTATCACGCACAGTAATCAATTTTTAGGAAAATATAAGGCATTAAAGTTGCAATAGGTCAAGAGAGTTAACGTTGGTAGAAGCTAATATTTAAAAATTTACATTATAGAAAAGCAGTATTAGAAGAATACCAAAGATACAATACCATTACAAAAGAAGGTGACGGATAATGTGAAACGACATTGCAAACGTATGAGGTTCAGCAAGGATACAGGTCCAACTTATCATAATTAGCAAGGTATGCCAAAATTCAGGAAAACATTTGAAAAGACTAGCTCGTATAGAAAAGAACTGTGGGTCCAAACTCACAATAATCTCCTGCCGGATGCAAAATCACAGATCCCATTAATGGTATGAACAATAGGAACACATACTTACTTTTAGGTAAATGCATTGGCTTGACATTAATGGGGAAATTTTTATAATTAGATAGCATTGCCTGAATCTCATTGGGACGTAGCCATCTTTTTTGGGCTTCTTCCCTTATATTTGCAACATCCAAATCTGTGCATGGAAGAAAAGCATCAGTTTCATATGATGACAAGTACTTAGATGACGGAATCATAAGTTAGGCATTGAAATGCATAGTATACGAAAAAAATCTAGTGTTTTACTAATCAATCTCATATTTGCAGTAAATTAATAAAGTATAACAAAACTAGTTGACAACAATGTTGCTCTAACACACTCTCTGGGACAGCGGGAATTAGGTTTTGTCGTTACTTTCTCCACATTCATTTTATTTTCCCCTTTATGCATTACTACAATCAATCTAAAATCGTTATTTCCCTATTTTAAAAGATTTAAACGTGACTAGGGATTACTCAAGTAAGTTCCATGAACCTATGTCACCCTAATACTATCAAAATTCAAGCACAGCATCCCACTAACCCGCCACTTACTAAGCCAAGAAAGTTTAAACCTCACTCTAACAACTGGTTGGGCATTTCCATTCAAAACAGAAAATCTTTAATTTTTCAAGTATACAAGCATCAATATTCACAACAATCACTAACCCAAAAAGAACAAGAACAAGAAGAAATCCGAAAAAAAAAGCATATTAAAATTCACAACAGTCACCAACCCAGAAAATAAGAACGAGAAACCAAAAAGAAATCCCAAAGAAAAGGCTGAAGAATACCTTCTAACGTATGAAACCCATGAATATCCGAGCCAACGAGAGGCTTCGACCCACCAGCACTCATCCTCAAGTTACGGAACCAGATAATAATAATAGAAAGAAACCCTAAAAAAAGAGTCAACAAAAGATTCAAAATGAGGCAATTAAATAAGAGAGAAATGAAAAACAACTTGGGAAGTTTAGAGACGGACACAGAGAAATAGTGAAAATGGCGTGATTAGAGAGATGCAAAGAAGAAGAAAGTTCTTGATTGGCGACTCCTTTTATAGATATGTTATTATATTAGAAGAATGAAGTGGAAGTTCTAAACGGGGTAACGCCCGTCTCATCACCGTCACCATCTCATCACCGTCACCATCGTCGTATTCTGAAGTTTCGCAATAAAATAAGATTATCCTGAAATTTCGCGATGACGTAAGGTGTGAAAGATTTTTTTTTTTGTTGAAAGGCGGAGTTTACACCTGAAAAGAAAATTACAGAGCAGTCAAACAGGAAAAAGTAACCCCAACAGCATCAGCAAACAGAAGTGAGGAGAGACCCTTTACAGCATCAAATAACCAATGAGCCCCGACAAATAATAGGTTGCTATAATTAGCTAACCAGTCCACACAACAATTTCCCTCCCGGCACACATGACATACGCGAACAACCCACTATCGAGCTAACAGCTCTCGAATAGCCAGCACCAAGGGATTCACCAACGGGAGACGATCACTAGTTAGACCGGCCACCACTACAGTCGAATCTATACTTAATTCCACCTGATAATACCCATGCAACCACACCAACGTCAGACCATGAAAAACAGCCCAGAGCTCCGCCTGCCAGGACCAACAAATACCCAAATTAGCGCCAAACCCAACTAACTAACGTCCACCCGCATCCCTAATTGTGAAAGAATTTGATAGTACACAGTTTTACCCCTATATTATAAAAAGACTGTTTTTTATAAACCTACGTGTAAATATAACAAAGATAGTAATGATGCAGGTTGAAAGAATAAATACGTAAAGAAAATAGTAAGAAACGTATATAATAAATATAATAATTAATAAAAATACTAAAATAAATAAATAAATAAATAAATAATAAAAATATAGATAATAATACTAATAATAACAACAACAATAACAATAATAATAATAATAATAATAATAATAATAATAACACTGCTAATAATAATAATAGTACGCCGGTCCAATTAATTTAGATATATCAATTTTAACTTAATTTTAAAGTTTAATTAATTTAAAATTAAAATATTATTTAAATTTAATTTTTAAATAATATTACATTATTTAAAATAATTAAAAGTGCATAAATTTTTTAAATTAAATTGGATTAGACTTAATAATAGATTATGTCGGATTTAAGCTTTTAGGACTTAAATCTACCTTTAAAAAGTTAGGTTAGATCCAATTCTAATCGAAGCATATCAAATCAAATCGAAGCATATAGGATTATTTGATTTAAATAGTTCCAAGTCTAATCGAAGTGTATCAAATCATTTGACTTAAATTTGATTGGGCTTGAGTTATTCAAAGTTCAATTATATTTAAATTAAGATTGATTAATTTATTTTTAAAATTTAAAAATACTATTATTTGACTCAAAATGATATAATTTAACTTTTTTTTTTTGAAAGGCAGATATAATTTAACTTAACATATTAGATACAAAATTTAAAAAAAGTTCGCCAATGATTTAAGTCATAAGTAATTTTACACTTTTTAATGTATATATAAAGTGATTTTAAGTAGTTTTTCAAATGAAAATGATAATTCTGTCTTTAATACTTTGACAAAAATTATAATATTCATTAGTGTAAAAATATTTTAAAAATAACAATAAGTCAGTATATATTTTTAAAATGGAATTTAAAATTTCAATTTTGGAATTTCATCGTATTGAAATTAAAATACTAAATATTAAAGTCTTCCCAAAATATTATTAGTAAATTACAAAAATAAACATAAATATAGAAAAAGTATATAAATGAAACTTGGAGGATCTATATTAATAAAAAATAGAAAATCATTGAGGACGTGACATTTTATATTAGAAAAAATGAACAAGGAGAAGCTTCAATTGATACTTTCAGATCCAAACTTGATATCATTCTTTAAAAAAAAAACAAAAACGTATTATATTCACCGTATCGTAATAAACTTGATTTATGTGGTTCATTGTAATAATAAAAAAGATTATAATGATAATCTTGGGCATTAGTTACGTTGACTTTGACTTTATTAGGTGAAATTTAGTTTAAATATTTTAACCCTAAATTTTGATGTTGAAAAAAGTTTAATTTTAATTTTGAATTCAGTTTAATTTAAATATTTAAATATAATCTAACTTATTAATTTTAATATGAACCGAGTTAATTTCCCATAATTAATTGAGATGGAAAAAGAATATGTTAGTCTAATTTGACTATTTCTACTCGTATTTTTTTGAAATCAAAATCAATGTTAAGGGTGAGTTCGGGTTAGATCCATATTGACAAAATAATATTATTGTAATTTTAAATTTCTTAAATTTATAAATAAAAATAACATTGACCATATTATTTTAAAGACAAAATTGAGCTTCTCGAATATAGTCTTATTGCCTATTTGGATGAGCTTTTGGGAGGTTAATAAACACTTTTTTCCACCACAAAAATCTTTTTTAAGAAAAATGGGTCGTTGGCTGTAAAATAAAAAAGCACTTCTTTAATAGATATGACTTTTTTGACAACCAAAATACAGTTTTGTAAGAAATTCAAATTTGAAGCTTATAAAAAAAAACTTTTTCAGGTAGATTTTTTAGATCAATTAATGAACCTACTTTTAGTTCTTTTATCCTTATGTTTTACACATAATTCCCACAATACCCACAAATTCATCTTCCCGTTTATTATGTATCTATTTACTCAACTTATAATTTTATTTTGAGATTTATATAATATTATTTAGCTTTTTTATATGTTTTAATATTTACTTTTTATATTAGTTTATTTATGTTATAATCTATATAAAAGATTTGGTTAGATATATTTTGATTTATGTTTCATATAGTTTAAAATTATATTATAATTAATATATTGTGCTTTGCATATTGTTTAATATACTTTAAATAATATTTATATG
>JANKOE010000206.1:87194549-87211625 GCA_026284465.1 Erythroxylum citrifolium | reverse complement strand
ATTGTGCTTTGCATATTGTTTAATATACTTTAAATAATTTTTATATGCATAAATAATTTTTATTATAAAATAAAATAGTTAAAATTAAAAGTGTTTTTTATTTTTATGTTGCTAAATAGTTTACTGTATGAAGCTCGTTCAAAAAAGCTCTTTTTAAAATGACAACTAAACAGTCAACTGACTTCTTAAAAAATTATTCTAAAAATAGTTCTACTAACAACAGCTCGACTTTGTAAGCCTAACTAAAGGAGAACAGATCACCTGTTCCATAATTGATGTGCCAGTGCTGTTCTATTGCATCTGGTCTATATATTTATATGGGACCCACAAAAATTTATGGACTAGATGTAATGGAACAGCACTGGAACAGGTGATTTCATTCCAACTAAAGAGAGGCTTGGAGTACCTCAAATTTAAATTTGATTTGAAACTAAATTAAATCAAATCCGGTTTATTAATTTCAATGTTTTAAAATTTTGACTATAAGTTAAAACGACAAAATAAGTGATTTAAGATTTAAAAGTTCAACTGGTACTAAAATATCATAAAATCAGCTAAACATCGAATAAAATTAAAGATTTTGAAATATAATTAAAAGAAGTTGTTCTTATCCATAGAATTATTTGAATTTTAATTAATTAATTTTCATTTATAAAATAAATTGATGAGTTTTTAATCACAACGATTATTAAAATAACTTGAATTAAAAATTAAATGTTTTAAAATTTTTACAATTAAATTCATTAAGTTAATTGAGTTTTTTAATCATTTCATTAATTCATATTAATCCGAGTCGGGCCAACGTTGCTTGCTATTCCTAAATGAAACCACGCCTGGCCCAAAATCTAATCATCAAGCGCACATGTTATAAGGCCGTCAGGCCATCATTAGGCTCCCACAGCTGAGTGTTTAGTTTTCTTTTCTTGCAATGGAAGAAGCATAAAAAGCAAGCAAAAGCTGCCTGTACTCTACACACACGAACTCTGAAAGATCAACCTCTCCTAAATGGGTTAGACACTCGCTTTCCATTCCTTTTCACTCCATCCCCGTTCTTTAAAGCCTCACTACCTTCCATGTCTTTCCCACAACAAACCATTACCGTTTCTCTGTAACACCATCAAAATGGAGGCTAAGCTGTGTATTTCTTCTGCTACATGGGGAGCGGCGGCCCTGCTGACGATGATGCTCGCTGCGGTGGTGGTGAACAGCGACGAAACATCTCCGACGAAGACGTTGGTGAAGGTAGTGAAAGGCAAGAAGGTGTGTGATAAAGGGTGGGAGTGCAAAGGCTGGTCGGCGTTCTGCTGTAACCAGACCATCTCCGATAACTTCCAGACTTACCAGTTCGAGAACTTGTTCTCCAAGAGGAACACACCTGTGGCTCACGCTTCAGGATTCTGGGACTACCATTCGTTTATCACTGCAGCCGCTGTGTACCAGCCTCATGGTTTTGGTACTACAGGAGGGAAGCTCATGGCACAGAAGGAAGTTGCAGCTTTTCTTGGACATGTTGGAAGCAAAACTTCATGTAAGTTTCTCTGAAACTTTTTCATGGATCTGTACAAGTTCCTGAGAAATGATCTTATCTGAGAAAATTCTGCAGGTGGTTATGGAGTCGCAACCGGAGGACCATTGGCTTGGGGTCTCTGCTATAACAAGGAAATGAGCCCCAGCAAGATCTATTGTGATGACTATTACAAGTACACATATCCTTGCAGTCCAGGAGCTTCATACCATGGCAGGGGTGCTCTTCCAATCTACTGGTATTGCAAATTTCCATCTCATATCTTCACTTGTTCTTTTCTACTGTTTCCTGATACCCAAGACTTGGATCCGAACCCTTTTACCACCCTGCCAACCACAAGGTGCTACTTTTCATGACTATTGTTTCAATGGCAGGAACTACAACTACGGCAAAACTGGAGAAGCCCTGAAGATCGACTTACTGAACCACCCTGAGTACATAGAAAACAACGCTACACTTGCCTTCCAAGCCGCTATATGGAGGTGGATGACGCCGGAAAAGAAGAACCAGCCGTCGGCGCACGATGCGTTCGTCGGTAATTGGAAGCCGACCAAAAACGACACTCTGCACAAGAGAGTGCCTGGTTTCGGTACCACCATGAACGTCCTTTATGGAGATCAAGTTTGCAATAAGGGTGAGGATGAATCGATGAACAGCATGATCTCTCATTACCTCTACTACCTCGATCTGATGGGTGTGGGAAGAGAAGAAGCAGGACCAAATCAAGTGGTTAGCTGCGCTGAACAGACTCCATTTGAACAATCCTCCTCCTCCGCTGCATCATCTTCTTGAGCTTCCATGGAGTTTCGGCTTCCATAATTAATTTTCTTTCTTTCTCTTCCAAGCTAAATCCATATTGTACGGATCGTTATAATGTTGCATGTTAAGGCCTTAATTTTGATTTTGATGTGCATAATCGGAGTTTCCCTTTTTATATGTATGTATGTATGTATACATAAATTTTCAAGTTTAAAGAAAAAATATAATATCATTTTGTGTTATTAATTTATGACTTAAAAGTTTAATATATCAAATAATGAAATAATTAAACACTAACTATTAATTAATATATATCAGAATTAAATATAAATTTATTTTTATTTTTATTAGATAAAAAATACTTACCTGAATTTTAAAGAATGAATTTAAAGTCAATTTTGTAATTTCTTGTATATCAAATAATTTATTTAAAGAAATAAATTATAATTCTTACTTTAATTAGAATAATTTACAGTAAATAAAAGCTTAATTTATTAATGAATTAAACATTATTATTAAGCAACGTATATTATGATTAAAGCATTATCACTGTTACAGTCTAATTGTCTCATATCGGTAATAAAGAAACTGATGTGAGATTTATAGGCTCACGAGCTTTCTCACCCTTCAAGCTAGCTTTTGGGGTTGGTTCTCTCATAAGGCCTGTAATAATTAATGGTATCAGAGCCAACACTACTCCTTCAAGTCCTCGTGCCACGCTCATAAGTGGTGACGCATGCCTAGGCTATGAAGCGTAGTGGAATGTTACGGTCTAATTGTCTCATATCGGTAATAAAAGAAACTGATCTAAAGTTTATAAGTTCATAAACTCTACCATCCTACGAGCTAACTTTTGTGGTTGGTTCCTAGAGTTGCAAGAGTTACTAAGAAAGTGGATGTCTGTTTAATGATCGTAAGTAACGACAAAGGCTGCACTGAATTCAAATTAGATTTGATTTTGAGTTCCTACATTAAAATAATATTATTTTATTTAATTAGTACAATTTAAATCAATTCTCTAACTTTAAGTTCGATTCAAAGTTTGATTCGTCTTTCATAATTAAATGGTATTGGTTTTATTAAAGTTCGTAATAGAATATTGATAAAATTATTTTATGTGTGTATTATTTAATGTTTTAAAAACTAGACCATAAATTAAATCAGTAAAATAAGAGATTTAGGTTATATTTGGTTGGATTTATTAATGAAGTGTAATATTATTCTATCTTTTGGAATTAAGGTTTATAATAAAATAGAGTCGAATGAGAAGAGAAGAGTTTCATATTACATTTCATTTCATTATAAACAGTAAAAATAAGAAACCTTTAATTTGGGGGGCTTAGGATAAAATGTAAAATAATAAGCAAACTATATCATACTATAAACTCTTCTTCCAAACAACATTTTACTATATTACGTTATGAACTATTTCATCCATTTCAAACAATAAAATTTTAATATTTCATCGATTTGCATTCTATTTAATTATAAACTTTATGTTCAACCAAACATAATCTTAAGGATTAAATATTATGAAAATTTTATCATTAAATCAGTTAAAGATTAAATAAAATTTAAATTTAAAATATAATTAAAAGAAATTTCATGAAAATTTTAAATTTTAATTAAAAAGGATTATTAAACAAAAATAAATAATTAATTAATTATAGTTTACATGAAATTACTAATTTAGGATAATTTATTGATTAATTAAATTAAAAATAAAAATAAATTGTAAAAAATTGTAACTGCAATCGGTATTATTCTACTTTTCTATTTACCTCACTTTCTTATTTAGAGGGTAATTGTTTTTAATTTTAATTTTAATTTTAAATTTTAAATTTTAAATTTAGTAAAAAAACGTTTGAATTTTTGTTTTTAGTTTTGGTTTCTTCCGATTTTCAAAAATTATGAAAATCATAAAATGTAATTTTTGTTTTATGTTTATGTTTCTTTTTCTTTTAATCATCTTATTTACTATCATTTAATATACTAACATATTATTTAATTATTTAAATTTTAATAAAAATTATGAATAATTTAATTCAACATTATATATTTAATAAATTAAAATTAATTATCAATAAAATTTATGAATTATTTAATGTTATAATTAAATTATAAGTAATTAAATTTTAATAATTATTAATAAATATAATCAAATTTAAAATATTTAAATAAAATTTGATTTATAACTAAATATATTTCAAATAAAATTTTAATTTTAAATTATTTATTTTACTAAAATAACATAACTTTTAAATAAATATTATATGAGAGATGAAATAAATTTAGTAAATTAAAAAATTATGTTTAAATTTTATATAATAAAAGGACGAACGGCCCGAGTTTAAATCCTCTATCTAATATTATGATATCTTATTGTATCTGATAAATCTTAACCATAGGTAGGTCTCACATAAATCTCAGATAATTCCTACAAAATAAATGAGATTTAACTTCAAAAATTCAGCGTAATATTTAAGAGAAGATCTGCACTCGAACGGCCCTTATTTTAACAATTTCCTGATCTGCACATCTTTCTATCTTCGGCACAACATACTGGAAAACTCCGTTAAAACACACCACCACAAACACACTATAAGTTAGCGGTCTGGTAGCTCATTTATTATATAGATTATAGAGATTAGAGACGGATAAGGAGAGACAAGGAGAGTTTGAAGTGCGTGATTGTTGTTAAAGATAAGGGGCCGTTCTGTGTGTGGATTTGGAAGAGATGGGCAGAGACATCGACCATCTACCGAAGAACGCCGCCAACTACACTGCGTTGACGCCGCTTTGGCTTCTCGACAGAGCCGCGACGGTGCATCCGAAGAGAACCTCGGTGGTTCATGGGTCCGTGCGGTACACCTGGCGCGACACATACGAGAGGTGTCGTAGGTTGGCCTCTGCACTTAACAAACGCAACATCGGACTCGGTAGCACGGTATAGTCAAACCAATCATTGTTCATTTTCTTCATTTTCTCTTTGGCTTAAAGCAATTGACTTTTGGACTTTTGCTCATTTATAGTGATTTTGGTGTATAGTTTACTTGTTTTTTTTGTCGATTCAAAGTGTCCGGATTAATCCATAAAAGTTGGAAGAAGTTGAGATGTGCTTTATGAACAAATTGAATTGGTCAACGGTGTGAAGTGCCTGTGGCTGTGGCTCTGACTTCTGTTTCTACGTTATTAGAGAAAAATTTAAGCTTTCGATTCAAGTTATAATATTTACCTTTGTTTTTTGATCATTTGGACTTGATGGGTAGTTCTTTGAGTTGGGTTGACGCCAGTTTTTCTTATTTACGGTGCAGGTAGCAATTATTGCACCAAATGTTCCTGCTATGTTTGAAGCTCATTTTGGAGTGCCAATGGCAGGAGCTGTCGTAAACTCTGTGAATATTCGCCTTAATGCTCAAACAGTTGCTTTCCTGTTAGGTCACTCAAGTTCAGAAGTTGTGATGGTGGATCAAGAGTTCTTCCCTTTGGCTGATGAGGCTTTGAAAATCGTCAGAGAAGGTGACAAACAGTTCAATTCACCACTTCTGATTGTGATAGCTGATAAAAGTTGTGATCCCATGTTGCTTAAAGAGGCAGTGGGGAGAGGTGCCATTGAGTATGAGGACTTTCTGCAGAGTGGTGATGCAGATTATGCTTGGAGACCACCAGAGGATGAGTGGCAGAGCATTGCTTTGGGTTATACTTCTGGTACAACAGCTAGCCCCAAGGGAGTGGTGTTAAGCCACCGTGGGGCATATCTTATGGCCTTGAATAATCCTTTGATTTGGCCAATTAGTGATGGAGCTGTGTATCTTTGGACTCTTCCTATGTTTCATTGTAATGGTTGGTGTTTCACTTGGACTCTTGCTGCTATTTGCGGGACAAGTATTTGCCTTCGGCAGGTAATTGTAGTCGATTTTGTTATTACTAGCACACTTTCGCTTTGCAAGATGTGAGAAGAGTTTTAACGACTAATGCTACTAAAACAAACACATTTTGGTTTTAGTTGATTAATGACACCTGAATTCTTTAACATGATCACATTTAGTTGGGATTGTCATAAAATCAAAGTTGTTGGTTAAATTTATTCACAGTAGATCAGTTTTCATTTGCCTGAAGAGAAAAGTTTGAGCATGGAGGTATATCATGTCTTTTTCTATAGGGTTGAATTTAGTGTTATAAGTGTAGAAGTTTTTCATTTCAGGATCTGTTTTGTGAGATTGATGCCAATCACTGTACCTTTCATATGCTTCTATAGGTAACAGCCAAGGCAGTGTATTCAGCTATAGCAAACAGTGGTGTCAGCCACTTCTGTGCTGCTCCGGTGGTACTCAACACCATAGTCAATGCTCCTAAAGAGGATACCATCCTTCCTCTGCCCCGTCTTGTTCATGTAATGACGGCTGGTGCTGCTCCACCCCCTTCTATACTCTTTGCAATGTCGGAAAAGGGCTTCTGTGTTACGCACACTTATGGTCTCTCAGAAACTTATGGGCCATCTACTGTGTGTGCCTGGAAGCCCGAGTGGGACTCGATGCCCCCTATAACTCAAGCTCGGTTGAATGCACGCCAAGGTGTCCGGTATGTTAGTTTGGAGGGGCTAGATGTAGTTGACCAAAAGACAATGAAGCCTGTCCCTGCAGATGGAAAAACAATGGGAGAAATTGTGATGAGGGGCAACGTTGTGATGAAGGGTTATTTAAAGAATCCAAAAGCCAATGAAGAGTCTTTTGCCAATGGATGGTTTCATTCTGGAGATCTTGGTGTTAAGCATCCTGATAACTACATAGAAATTAAGGATAGGTCCAAGGACATTATCATATCCGGAGGTGAAAACATCAGTAGCTTGGAGGTGGAAAATGTTCTTTACTCACATCCAGCAATATTCGAGGTATCTGTTGTTGCTCGGGCAGATGAGCGATGGGGAGAATCGCCGTGTGCTTTTGTGACTTTGAAGCCCGAACTTGATAAATCCAATCAGCAGAAGTATGCTGATGATATATTGAAGTTTTGCAGGTCCAAGATGCCTGCTTTCTGGGTTCCAAAATCTGTGATTTTTGGACCACTTCCAAAGACAGCTACTGGGAAGATTCAGAAACATGTCCTTAGAGCCAAAGTAAAAGAAATGGGACCTGTGAAGCAGAGTAAGTTATAAGTCGAGTTATGTTGTAGTTTGTATTCTTAGGACTAATAAAAGCTGTTTTCTTACATATCCGTAATAAAATTTCATACTTGTTACTTTCGTATGATGTTTTTCTCTCTGACTTAAATCTGTCCTCGGATGTATACATTTTTTTCCCTATTTCCATATCCTAACTTGGATTTATCCAGCTCAAACCAGATTAGTGAGATTCCGGGATACCGGCGATACTAAACAGGTTTAGTTCAGATTTAAAGGATGCACATTAACGTTTTAAAATTGGGTTTACCATGTGTTCAGGAGTCTGTCATATGCTCATATGAAATTCAGTCTCTGATTTGGCTGAGTGGCAGGTACAAAATCTGGCAAAAACTAATCCCTTTTCATTGTATGGAACAGCCATAATAATCTCTCTGAATTGCTTGAAAAAGAGAGATTCATTTCGTACTTGAACACGATCCTGCCAAATATGACGTGCATAACTTAGATACGAAATTGGGTAACCAATAGGATACCGCTTCAGGATGCCTATTATAAAGAGTTTGGAAAGCTTGTGTCTTCCCTGTAATTGATCAAGTAATTGCACTTTTCTATCAAAATGTCCCACACGATACTTCTTTCATGACCCACTTTGCTATCCATGGAATCTTAATTGAGACAATCAACTGCCGGTTAGTTAGACTTGATTTGAATCGAACTTAAAACAAATACAATTTAAGATCAGATTTTAAGTCAAATTTGAATTTAAATTCAAGTTTGACTCAAAATCTGATCAATTTCAAATCAAACTCAATCATTTTTTTTAATTTAAACTTTAGAAAATAGTATCGTTTTATTCAAAATAATGTTATTTTCACTTCAATCTTCAAGTTTTACGTTAGGGTGAATTAAACAACCTGAGTTCGAAACTAAATAGAAACTCATAAATTTTAAAGAAAAGCGTAAATCTAACTCAAAATTTGGATTAATTGTGTTGATTTCGAGTTGGGTTAATGCTAAAATGCGATCACTGGTTCTAAATCTTTTACCCTCTAACCTATATCCTAGTGACTTCAACCTAGATCTAGTTAATTCAAATTGAATACTTTGTCATCCCTAACTCCTTTCATTTAGGCTATTAAAGAGTGAGCATATCCAATGTAGAACCATAAGGTAAACATTTAATAAGTTTAACTTTGTGTGCAAAGGAATTTATGATTCTAGCCTACCATGAATTAGGCTTCTAACCAACTAGATCGGATCAATTGGTCGAAATTTTGAGATGACAATTAAACCCTAGCGTGATCCAGTTTAAAATCAACAAATCAGGTTTAAATTGACCGAGTTCCTGATGTTTAAGTTTAGCCTGAATAATACTTGACAATTATTTCAAAAAATGACAACACTTTATAAAAACGATACTTTTTAGTTTAATTAAATAAAAATAAAAATAAATTAGACCGATTCGAGTCAATCTCGTCTCGAGTCCTCGAAACTTTGTAAGAACCCTACAACTCAAGTCTTGTATCTATTCTATACGAGAAAGAAGGTGGAAATTTCAAACCCTATCTTTCTCTACACGATATAATATTCATTGGTCACTTTGCCAAGTTACATACACATCTTCCTTTCCCTTTTTCACCAAACTTCCATGCACGCTTCAAAAACTTGTATTGTAAACACCATTTGAATTATTAAGTTTATTATTTAATTTTGAAATTTTATTTTACAAGTTATTCCCTTTTAACTAAAATAATAAAAAAAAATTATCGATATGCACCCGGTGCGTTGAAGGGTCGGTAACGAAATTGAAAAGTTCAGCTATGAAACGGAGAAGGCCGTTGGTTTTGACGTATACGGCACTAGATGTGGACGTGTCCACCGCAGAAAACATGTCTTTGTCTGTCACTTATTAATATAAAATAATATTCTATTTATTAAGAATAGTTTTTAAATAACGGTAAAAATTATTATTTGATGACAACAAAAATTATAGGTTCGACTCACAAAAATAGATTTATATCAATAATTCTTATATTTTGAGTTTTGCCTTATGTTTGAGGTCTTTAAGATCACTTAAATTTAAATTGAGAAACAACCTTTCTATTATATAGAGATAAACAGTGACGTAGTCAGAAATTTAAGATAAGAGGGTTTAAATATTTAATT
Organism: Erythroxylum citrifolium; assembly: GCA_026284465.1. Taxonomy (NCBI): domain Eukaryota; kingdom Viridiplantae; phylum Streptophyta; class Magnoliopsida; order Malpighiales; family Erythroxylaceae; genus Erythroxylum; species Erythroxylum citrifolium. The sequence continues at coordinate 87,202,053 of JANKOE010000206.1, read as the reverse complement.
TTTTAAATCTTAAGAGGCCCAATACACAACTGGTCCCTAAATAACTCCATCCTTATATATATATATTAAAAATTAAAAATATTTAATTTTTTAAATTTTAGGGGGCCAGTGCACCACTAAGCCCTATGTACCTCCGTTTATAGAGGTAGGGTTGCATACTATCATACCTCTCCAGATCCCGCTTTATTGCCGGAATTCGGACTGGGTCTGATGATGATATTTAAAAATAATTATTATATATTATTTTAATATATTTATACTTTATATACATAAAAATAATTATTTAAGTATTAGTTAGAAAAGAAAATTTAATTTAAGGTAAAATGAATTAAATTTGACATATTAAAATTAATTTAATTGAGATTAGATTGAATTTGAATTTGAATTGGAACTCAACGTGAATTAAGTGTAAGTTCAAATTTTGATTTTTTTTAATTTTAATTAATTAGATAAAAATAATTCATAATTAATAATTTAAATAAAATAAAAATCAAATATTTAAATTCACGCGTAAAGAACTTTTTTGAACTGGCCCGACCAGTCATAAACACTGCCACCAACATTAAACTTTATTCCTAACCACCAATCCATGACCTTATGTGTGTGTTATAATTTTTTAGGTTTTTTTTATACTTTTAAATTTAAATTTTCACCTTATATGAACACTAAAGATCATTGTCCTTTCTTTTTTTTTAAATATATATCTTTGGTGAATATACTTGTCTTACCTTCTCACTCAATACCATTGCTCAATCTCCATCTATAACTCTCCTCTCTCTGCTTCTCTCTCTCCCTCTGTCTCTTTCTTTACCTTCTCTCAAATTACAAAGGTAATGCAGATCAATCATCCTCCTTACATAACAAATCTTTTGCTTTCTCGTTGTAATCCATATCTGCCCTTCATGACTATATGGTTTTGGTTTGTGGTTTGAGTGCTTGACATTTCTATCGAAGAGACTCTGTTTCTCAATGCTTTTGTTCTTTCTCCGTACTTATCTGGTTTTAGTCAATTACGTGATGCAAGCTAAGTTCTTTGATCTTTAATGGCAGTCGGTGATTGCAGAGGAGAGAAACCCAGATGGCAGATTGTAGTAGAAACGAAGATTTCAGTTCTTCCGAGGTATGAATTCTGAATCTCCATAACTGGACTAACAGCTCTGTTTCTTTCCTTTTCTCTGTCTCTCTGTTTCTGTTTACTGCGTGGGAAATTAGAACAGTTGCGAGAATATAGGAGATCGGTAGCTTAAAACTCCGAACTATAATTTATTTCGTATAGATCGTAGGTAGTCTCTAACCACTTTCATGTGAGAGCAACCCTCTTTTCACGAGGAGACATAACATAAACCGATTTGTATGCTTGTTCACGGTTTAAGTAGTGTTGCCAAAGTTCAGGTTAAGTCCGGCCGAGTTTGACTTTTTAAAATTTGTGTTCGATTTTGAAAACTTTATTTTAATTGAGTTTTAATATTTAATCTAATTAAACTTATTAACATTTGAATGAATCTATTAAGATTTTAACTAATTTGTAATAATTAATTAGATTTTAAATTTTTGTTTTTTTTTCATTCTTCAAACGTAAAAGGTAATAATTCAAAATGTTTATATTTATATCTAAAATAAATAAAAAAAGGAATAGATATTTTTGGAAGAGAATTATTGGCTTAAACTGATGCAAAGTTCTGCGGCTCCCACGTGTCAAGACAAGTGAGAACCGCGCAGAAACTGCAGATGCTGACATCAGAAACATTCTTCAATTGTCGGCAGTGTACGGCTTTCATTTCCTATTGTGCGTCAAATAGCTATTGATTAATCTTTTCCTGCCATATTTATTAAATCTTATTTATATAGACATATTTTAACTACAGTGGAATATTTTTCGTCAAAAAAAAAACTACAGTGTAATATTTACATAAATATGTAAATAAGGTTTAATATAATACGATAGAAATATCATAACTGAAACAAAAGATTTAATCCAGACAATTTTTTTAAAATTTCCAAAATTTTAATTAGTTCATTAATGATTAAAAATTATAAGATACTTGATTCTTATAAAATATCATAACTCTTACATATAACAATTTAAAATATATATATAGAATCATCTCAAACGGTTCTCTCAATAAAATAAAAATTTTGGTTGTATGTAATAAATAATTTAGGAATTTAGTATGTATTTATAATTTATGGGATTAAATTTAGGTAATGATTTTTTATTTCTATTTTATTGAAAAATTTTCAATTTGGTATCCAAAATTTTCAATTAAATAGTTATTTTTTCATAAACTTGATAACTCAATTTAAAATATTAGTTTTAGCCTCTCTAGTCTCTACTAATAAGACTGTGTATTATTGGATCTCTTAAAATTCCAAGTTTTAGCATAATTTTTACTAATTTTGTTGTTAAAACTAATTTAACTAACGTAATTATTTTTTCACGAAATTTAAGCTTTCACTTAAAAAATTGATGACTAACTAAACATTTACGTGGAGTGTACACCTAAGTCGTAACTTATGAAGGGTTCATTATTATTTATTTAAGAATTAAGTGATACTTTGGCTAAACGTGGGAAATAGGAAAGAGTAAACGACAAGGTATTGAGTATCTTTAAATTAGGTTTTATTTTCTTTGTTCAAACTTCAAAGTTATCAATTTATCACTATTGGTGGACATAGTCCATAATTGCATTTATTATTGAATAGAAAAATAATTGTGCTTTGGTGACTCATTTGTCGATTGAGTCAGGTCAATACCTAATCTTAATTTGTACAACTTGAAAGTTAATTATGTCACTAACGTGTGACAAACAATTGCTTACGACCAATTTGACACTAACACCTTTCTTCTCGTTCTACCGTTGAAGTTAACGGTAGAGTATGTTAATATAAAAAGCGTAAAAAATTAAAAAACACAAGATTCTTTTTATAAAATTTTAATATTTAAATTTTTCGAAAAAATATTTTATCTTAGACTTTAGTTAAAAATAATTATATATCATATATAAATTAATCAAATACTATTTACTTCGTGACTTAAATAAACATACTTAAATTAATTACTAAATTCCAATTTAACTAACTAATACACTCAAACTAATATTTATTATAAATATCTTAAATTATTAATTTAAGTTTAATTTATTGGTTTATATCATATTCAGAGTTAGGTTGCCATATTAGGAAGCATTTGATTAGTTTATATTTAATATTCATATTACGTATATGTTATTTTCCAACCTAATCATAAGAAAAGTGTGGTTTTCTGAAAAATTAATTTTTTTATAATTTTAAAAATTGGAGGAATTTTTTAAAATCTCTTAAATTATAAGAGATTGTTATTTAATTTTAAATTATTAGTTCATAACGTAAATTTCTTGAAACAGGTAATTATGTAATTATGAATGATATTATTTTATTAAATTTTAATGAAATATTTACTTCAAGATTTACATAAACATACTTAAATTAATTACTAAATTCAGAATTAATTTAATCAATTCAGAATTATCTATATATTTTTAATTTGTTTATTTAACCAATTGGTATTTTTAAGTTAAAAAAGAAGGATACAAATATGCTGAAAACGAGGTTCTAACTATGTTAATATCAGGAAACATTTAGGACAAAGAAATATGGAGAGCTTGTTCCCAAGAAGAAGCCTTTAATTTCTAAGGTAATATTATAGTGTTTTGATCATATGAAAAAAGGAGACATGATTATATACATTTTTGCTAATATATTTATATTGAATTTATAGGACCATGAACGAGCTTTCTTTGATTCAGCAGATTGGGCCTTATGTAAGGTAATTTTCTTTTAATTCTTATTTTTAATTTGTGGTTTAGGCACTCTAATAAATATTAAAATGTCACTTTATTACCTGAAATTGTGGCTCTGAAATCAGCAAGGACCAGAAGTAAATCAGAAGGCTAAAGTGGCAATAGAGACATTGCAACCTAAACTACAGGTATATAAATATAAATTATGGGATATATTATTTTGAGTTTACGTCAATTGAATTTTTATGCTTCATGATCATATAGTTTCATACGCTTTATGTTTCTATATGTTCATTTTTTTTCTAGATTTTCGTGTTTTGTATGATTCAAAGTCGAGTTCTTTGATGCTTTATTACTCTCTTATCATTTGGGTATTGATGCTTTTTCAAAAATAAAGAGATGATATATTTCATTATATTTTAGTTTTAAACTATTTTTTAAGTTGAGTTATATTTTATATTTTATTTATTTATGTATTTATTGTAAATTTATTTACATACTGATTTATCGTACCAGTTTTACTTATTTACTCTTTAACCTTCATTACTCTTTTATTGTCACATCTGTATGTGAGTCTACTGGAAACAACTTCTCTACTACGTAGGAATAAGGCTGCGTACTATTAGACCTCTCCAGATCCTGCTTTATTTCGGGACTTTGGACTAGGCGTGAGATGATGATTATTTTGAGTATTAAAAAATAACAATTTAAAAGTTAATGAGTAATTATATTTTTCAAATTTTACATTAGTCAATATGGCAAAAAATTGGTATTATTTAAAAAATAGCAATTTATTTCCTTTAAATCTTATAAAAAACAAGTTGGGATGGAATTTTAATTAGATTTAGTTAATTTGAAAATTCGATAAAATGAAATTTATAATATTAATAATTTATAATTTAGCAAATATTAAAGAATTATATTTTCTTTGAAATTCAAAGAACTAACTGAGAAATTGCAGAGAACACCTCATCAACAACTTCCTCCGAGAAGACCAGCTTGTACATCTGGTGGCCAAGTGAGTACCAACACTTAGCCTAAGTGGATTGATCACAATTCACAAGTGTCTCTCGTACTTAATTATAGGTAAAGCTGCGAATTTATAATTCTCCTCAGATTCTTCATTCCAGCAAAGTGGCTATTAAGATGTTGTTGTTGTATTGAAGGGGTGTGATTTATTTTAATTATGTATATGTATACATTGAACAAATAAAAGACCCTTCGTTCATTTTAATTTTTTGTATTATCTTTTATTTTTAATCAAAATGATATAATATATTTAAATTTTAGTAAATTATGATAAAATAAAAATATCATAAAATAAGTAACAAAAAAATAAGAGTTGATTAAAATTTTATTTAATGACATTTAATTATGTTAAGTGAAACGGCCACTTAATATAGTATGAGAGCTTTTGTGACCGAGCGGTTATGAATTCAAATCCTACCACCACTTATTATTCAGCACAAGGTAGAGTGAGCCTGTGCAAGTTTCAAGCCTAAAGGGCTTTCACTTGAGGGGGTGTTAATGAATATATAAAATCAATTAAGTTGGCTCATACAACAGCTTAAACTATTGTGGTGAAACAGTCACTTAACATATTACAATGTATTGATTTGAGAATTTGTTTTAAAATTAAAATTTATTAAAAGAAAATTAAATATAAACATAAAAGTTCACGAAATGCTCCTACAATCAAGACAAGCTAAAACGACAATGTAAAAAATCCATGGGAATACCAAAACGACACTGTGATAATCACTAATCCAGGTTAAACTTAATCGATAACGCAAAAGAAATTTGTTAATGAGGCCTAATTGAAGGACGACCCAACAATGAATTTCGCAATGACCATGAAACTAGGCCTACACCTCCAAGCCCCGGCGGTCCTTTGGTCTGAATCATTGGTTTGACGAACCCTCGGCGCCGTTTTGCTTCCTGCGTCTCTGCAGGGGTGACATGAGATTGAGGGCTCTTCCTTTAGCTTCAAGGGCATTATCTCCTGTGCTCACGAGCCTCTCTTCCCATCAGGAGAGCTTGGCGACTTCTCAACGTTGCTGTAAAAATCCAACAAAGACCAGAGCTGGCTTGACCAGTGTCAACAACGTTGAAGCTTCTTCAAGTAGTCGTACTCGTCGTCCCAACTCAGATCATTCTCCAAGAAGTGATTTTTATGGCAATAGATGCACTCATCCGATTGATCATGATTACTTTTCCAGGGTTCTACTAAGAAAGGACTGGTTTTTATTGCTAAACCAAGAGTTGAGGGCAAAAAGGATAGTTTTGAATTCTCAGTTTGTAGTTAGTGTTTTGCAAAATCTGGAAAACCCATTACACCCTTTGAAGTTTTATATCTGGGTTTCGAATATTGACTCCTTATTTGCAAGGGATCAGCCAGTCAAGGGTGCTTTGGCCAATTCTCTTTACCGGAAAGGTCCTGTTGTTTTGTCTGTTGAATTGCTCAAAGAGATTATAGACTCAGGTTGTCGAGTAACTGAGGAATTGCTTTGCATTTTGATTGGCAGTTGGGGCAGATTGGGATTGGCAAAGTATTGCAATGAGATATTTGTGCAGATATCATTTTTGGGTCTTCGCCATAGTACGAGATTATATAATGCAGTTATTGATGCTCTTGTGCAGTCCAATTCTCTAGACGCGGCTTATTTGAAATTTCAACAGATGAAAGCAGATAGTTGCACACCTGACAGGTTTACTTACAATATACTTATCCATGGAGTTTGTCGGATGGGTGTGGTGGATGAGGCAATTCGACTGGTTAAACAAATGGAGGGTTTGGGATATGCATCTAATGTGTTTCCTTACACTATCTTAATTGACGGGTTCTGTAATGCGAAGAGGGTTGATGAAGCCTTTAAGGTTATAGAGACAATGAAGGCAAGAAATGTGAGGACTAATGAAGCTACAATTAGATCATTGGTTCACGGGGTGTTTCGATGTGTCACCCCAGGTGAAGCATTTGAACTGATAATAGGATTTATTGAAAGAGCGCCTACCATGGGGAGATTAGCCTGTGATGCTCTACTTTGTTGCCTGTCAAATAACTGTATGCCAAGGGAGGCTGGAACGTTGTTGGATACGTATGAAAAACTGGTGGCATTTCCTTTCATGTTGCAAGTGTTTGCTAAATATCCTAAGAGCAAAGCCAGTGCCAATATCTTGTTCAGAAATGCATTGAGTCACAAGTGTTGGCAGCCCACTGCATTTTTCCAGTCGAAACCTTTTGATCCGGATTTGTTCTTGGGTACTGCTATAGTGGATTCGTCCGCAAAGTGGTTTTTCGTTTTTGTTGCTATGTGGCCATGGGGACTCTTAGGCAGTGACTATGCGGGCTTCGATTTGGGCAGGAAAATAGAGGAACCTTCTTTGTGGTGTATTGTTGATGTTGAGGTGAACTTTGACGAACCATGTTCATTGTTGTTTCCGAATATAGCAGACCTTATTGATGCTGATGACCCTTACATATTTCGGCTTTTGGTTATGGATGTTGGATCGGTTACTTCAGCTATCAAGTCTGCCTTCTCCTTGCATGAAACACTTGAAGCTGATCAGTTTTACTCACAACGAGCACTATCTTCGAGTCTTTTTCTTCCTCAACCTTGCGGACAAGGTTGTCTTGAAGGGGACGGTAATGTAATGGGTCTCGACCCAGCCCAGACTACTGCTAAGGATCCGATTGGCACTGTCACTAGTACACTGTATTAGGA
>JANKOE010000206.1:87171324-87194449 GCA_026284465.1 Erythroxylum citrifolium | reverse complement strand
ATAATAGGATTTATTGAAAGAGAGCCTACCATGGGGAGATTAGCCTGTGATGCTCTACTTTGTTGCCTGTCAAATAACTGTATGGCGAGGGAGGCTGGTGCATTGCTGAGAAAACTTGGTGAACTCGGGTATTTGCCTAACAGTGAAACATTCAACATCACGATAACTTGTCTGCTGAAGGGTTTGGTTCTACACGAGACCTGTGAGATGTTGGACAGATTTATTGAGCGAGGCATGAAGTTAGGATTTAGCACATATCTGATGTTGCTTGAAGCTTTGTACAAAGCTGGAAAATGTACAGACGGTGATCGATATTACAGTCAGATGGTTAAGGGTGGGCTCATTTCAAATGTTTTTTCGTATAATATGGTAATTGACTGCTTCTGCAAAGCCAGTATGATGGACAAAGCATCAGAAGCTTTCAAAGAGTTGAAACATAGAGGTATAACTCCTAACCTAGTTACGTTTAATACCCTTATGAATGGGTATTGCAAGGATGGAGAGGTGCGTAAAGTACGTGATCTTTTAGAGATGCTTTTGGAGCATGGGTTCACACCTGATGTCTTCACTTTTAGTTCAATAATTGATGGTCTTTGCCGAGCAAAACAGTTCGAAGATGCTTTAAGTTGTCTTTCTGAGATGATTGAGTGGGGTGTCTCTCCCAGTGTTGTTACATATAACATAATGATCCATTCTTTGTGTTCCATAGGTGATGTCACTAGGTCATTGAAACTCGTTAGGAAGATGCAAAGGGATGGAGTGAGCCCTGATATCTTTTCTTTCAATGCTCTCATTCAAAGCTTTTGTAGGGTAGGAAAGATTAAGAAAGCTGAGAGACTTTTTGTTTCCATGTTGACATCGGGCTTAGCTCCAGATAGTTATACTTATAGTGCATTTATTAAGGCATTAGGTGAATTAGGGAGCTATGATGAAGCTAAGAAGTTGTTTTTCTCCATGGAACAGAATGGCTGTGTTCCAGATTCTTTTACATGCAATCTAATTTTGGACATTCTAATGAAGCAAGGTCAAGTTCAAGAGGCTGAAAAACTGACAAAAGCATGTCGTGACAGGGGAATCATTGTAAAATCTTATCAGACTTTCTCTGGTTCATAAGACAATGCTGTTTTATCAGATTTTTGCTTTGGAGGCGGAGACAACAATGAAACGTTAGGTCTACTTGCAGTTGCAGGATCACTTGCATTGGATATAATACATCTACTATCCAATTGCGATAAAATGACACAATGCGAGTATGCTCTCTAAGAAAAAATGTTCCTATCCTTGTTTTGAGGACTTTTTAAGTGGGGTATCGGCTTGTGTCCAAGGATATGCTCACTGATTTAGTACAGTCAGATCAAAGGAAACTAACCCTGAGGTTTGACAGTATAAATCTCTTGATAGCCTCCAGTGTTAGCTATGTGCATCTCTTTGCATTTTCTCGCCAATTCCTTGGGATCTGCTAGCATTGAATGGATACAAGTGGATGCTAAAATTGTGAGAAATGGCATGTTGCCTTGTGAATATTTTGGATGAATTCGGCACCTAAGGAGCAAATTAAGGTGGCCATTTTCAGAAGGGTTCAGTGCTCACAGTTGGACGTATCATTGCTGATTGACCCGAGTTGTGTTCACAATATTTCAACACATACTCCAAACCGATATGCTCGTTTTCTTTTACTTTGCTACAGGGATAAAAGTGGAAAGCATCTAAGGTTGTTCTTCCTGGGATGGAATTGAAACTTCCCATTCAGAGCTTTACCTCCGACTTTGCATAGGCATTACGTATGCCTGGCAGGATCATATTAGCCCCTGTTTTCAGGAAAAATTACTGAATCTTAAGAATTGTTTTATGGTGCTGGCCATTGTGTTCTTATTTGACACCGCAGATCATGTTAACTATGCTTTTGAAGTTCCAGGCAAGGAACAATGTGTATACTTATGTATGAGAAATGTCTTCAATTGATAGTCTCTTTTCTACTTCATTCAAGACTGTCTTGCATCCTTGCACCTTCATTTCTTCTTCCATAGTGTTGTTCTCTTAGTATCTTCTTTTATTTTAATTCTCTAGCATTACTTATAGAAAATTGAGCCCGGGATGGCTTTTCACCAACATTTTCCAGACATTATGAAATGGATTTGTCCCTGGATGGTGACTGTTAATTCTCTATTTTGAACCGATATGTCTCGTATTTTTCGAAAAAGCGATGAATGAACTGCTAGGAGCCGGTATGACTTCGACATGTCTAAAACATAATTTGGTTTCAAAATGCGTAAACTCTTAAAGAAAAAGTTACCTGAATCATACAGGTTGACCATTATTTTCTCAATTTCTGCTCTGAACTATTACCAGCCCTTCACGCACACTTTGCTGACGCTTGCTTGCATCGATTACTTGGCTCATGACCTAAAGACTAATTCTTGACAATGAAACTGAGAAGCAACCTTACTTGTAGCACAGGTTGAAAACGATTTTAGGTGCGAATTTAAGTGCTCTTAGAGAAATTCTAATTAGGAAGTGAAAGTTGGTGACTTCCATCCAACCGCTTTCCCTATTGCTTCACTCCATTTCACCCGACTGCTCTCATATGGAAGCAGAGATGACAATTTGTTGATCTTTTCTCTTGATCAAATTCATCAAATCTTCTATCAGTAGTTTTCGGAAAATCCAACAGTTTTCATCATTGGCCAATGGGGCTAACGTACTAGCACCTCACAATTGTTAAATTATTCGACTGGAATAAGTAAGTTGGTTAATAACAGTCAACCTTGGACATAGAATATGGTTATATTAAGCAACTAACTCATGAGATTTTCAAAAAATTGGTGACACCACGTTCTATATAACTTGCCTGAACTCATCCCTTTTCCCTTCATGAATTCTGTTACCTGCTAGCTTCAATAATGGAAAATTTCCTCACCATTAGAATCTTTGTTTTGGCTGTAGCTATTGTTTCTTTCTCACTTTACTGCAGCAACTTAGGTGAGTGAAAGAGGAAGGTTTCCTGGAAAATTTTAACTCTTTCTCGTTTGTCACCATTGCTTACTGTTTTTCATCCTCGACAGGGAGCGCAGATGAGTCTGTGGTTGATGAGTATGTCCCTTACACAAGGAAAGGTATTGACAATGCACAAAACGGCACAGTTGATGAAGAAGGGTCTCATTCCGGTGCTGGTGTCGATCCAGCCGAAATTGTTGCCAAAGCAGTACTATGTTTCAATAATAGAAGTGTAAGTTCGGATCTTAATTATGAGCAAGTTGCATTAAACTCTTGTGAATCTTAAAATTCTTTGCTTTACATGGAACTTTTATTACTTTTAATGATCATATACTTGAAAGAGTTCTTACAAGCTGGCTTTGCATTGCTTAACATGCTAGTTTTTTCACCCTGCATATCTCAGATATATAGTAGCTGCGAAGAAGCCTACAGGCTTTCCGTGAGTGGAAACATCGATGTGCCTTACGAATATGTCGATCAATACTGCAGCGGACCGTGCCTCTCGGAGACGCATTTAGTTCTGAACTGTATAGAAAACATTATGACAAACTTTGAGTTCTACAATAAAGCTACTATAGTTGACATTAGAGACACAATCAAAGCAGGATGTGGTTCTGGAACTGAAAGAGGTACTACTTCTTCAGTTGTTTATCAAGGCATTGTCTTGCTTTAGGCTATTTACCTTTGGATGTTGGTCTTCTGCAGGCAATTTCAACGTAACTGAGCACATTGCTGATCAAACAAGCAGTGGAGCTGGACACACGTGTGGGAAGCGGGTTCTATTCGGATTCGGCCTAATGGTGGCAGGACAAGCTTTGTCGATTTGACATTTCTGATGATGTCAAAGTCAAGTTATCAGCTAGCAGTGCGAGTTAAAGTTCTTGGTTAAAACTTAAAAGATGGAGTACTTGAAGTTGAAATACTTGGACATGTTCGAGTAAATCTCAGTTCTTTATGTGAAAGATAGAACAATGAAGTTTATACATACCCTTTTGTTGTATTTGTTATACCTGTAATAGTATCTGTTCTGATATTAAGAGTTCTTGGAAGAAGAAAAAGTACTTTATTTTTGACCAGTCCTAAAGGTACCAGAAAGTGGATTAATATAAGAAATAAATGGGAACTAGGAAAACAGAAACAGAAAAACAAACTATTCTTCTCTCCAAAGTCCAAACCATCAAAGTCTCTGTCCTGTAGTTTACAGAAAAACCAGAACACAAATCACCTTAAATGAGAACCTTTCAATGGCATCTTTCAGAAACCATGCAAGTTCTTTCTTGAGCATCTCAAAGACCCTTTCTTGTTCTCTCCTGTCAAGATCAAGATCCAATCTTGTAGCCATTTCTCTTGTTGTAATCTCAATACTTTTCCTGTCCACTACAGTAACCAACCATCACTTTCCATCGTTGACAGTTTCTGCACTCGCTTATCGCCTCCTCTTCGTAGCCAACTATATCTCTCCTTTCTCTTCAATCACACCTTCAGATACATGCGTTGTGTCAGATTTGAGCGATAACTGCACACTCTCAACAATTGCTGCAATAGAAAGAACAAGAAATAACTCAAGAAAAGAGGAACCTGATGTGGATGTGGATCTTGCTGAGCTTAGTTCTTGCAATATCTTCCATGGAAATTGGGTTTATGATGATTCTGAACCCATTTACCAACCTGGGTCGTGCCCATATATCGATGATTCCTTTAACTGTTTCAAGAATGGGAGGCCTGATTCTGATTACCTGAGATATCGTTGGAAGCCACATGACTGCAACCTTCCAAGGTCTAAAATTATCGACACCTTGCATCATACCGACACCTTTTACAGAAGTCTGTTCTTAAGTTTTGTTTTTTGTTTGAATCGGTGCAGGTTTGATGGAAGAAAGATGCTGGAGATGTTGAGAGGGAAGAGACTGGTGTTTGTGGGGGATTCATTGAACAGGAACATGTGGGAATCATTGGTGTGTGCACTGAGAGAATCTGTAGAAAACAAAAGTAGAATTATAGAAGTTGCAGGGAGGCGCGAGTTCAGGACTCAGGGCTTTTACTCCTTCAAATTCCTCGTGAGTTCATACTCACCATTTCAATGTCCATTGATGAAACACCTTTTCAGTTCAGTGTTCGTTGTTCTTCACATACGTAATTTTCCTTTTTAACGATGTAGGACTATAGATGCTTGATAGACTTCATCAAATCACCATTTCTTGTTCAAGAATGGAGGATCTCAGGATCTGGAAGAGAGACACTGAGACTCGACATGATCCAAGACACCTCTTCCAAGTACAATGATGCTGATATAATCATCTTCAACTCGGGTCATTGGTGGACTCACCAGAAAACCTACAAAAAGTAGAGACTCTTTCTTGTTGGATTCACTATCAAATCAAATCTACTCAATCTGATAATCCTTTTTCTTTTTCACAGCAAGCGTTACTTTCAAGAAGGAACTCGTGTTTACAAGAAAATGGAAGTGGCAGAAGCTTACAGAAAAGCTTTGTTGACTTGGGCACGATGGATTGATTCCAACATTAACATCAACCGAACCAGGGTCTTCTTTCGAGGATACTCGGCTTCCCATTTCAGGTATGAAAAAAACTTGAGCACATCTCCTGATTGTCGAGTGATAAGGTTGCATGATATTTCATATTGTATGATTTATGAGTACCTAATTCTAGCCTTAAACTGAATTGAGTTTAGATTTGGAAAATTTGGTATAGTTTAGACAATCCGAATAGGGCCGAACAAGTTTTCAATACATCTTAAATGGGCTAAACATGTCTATGTTAAACGAACCATGCTTAGAGCAGGAAAGGGAAATGGAACTCAGGTGGTCGCTGCAATGGAGAGAGGAGACCTGTAACCAATGAAACAAAGCTTGGACCCTATCCATGGATGATGAAGATTCTTGAATCAGTGATTTCAGAAATGGAAACACCTGTCTTCTATCTCAACGTCAGCAGGATGACAGAGTACAGGAAAGATGGACACCCTTCAATTTACAGGATTCCCGAAAACCTGAGGACTCCTGATATGATCCAGGATTGCAGCCATTGGTGTCTGCCTGGAGTTCCAGACTCCTGGAATGATCTTCTCTATGCTACACTTTTACTTTCATCAAACAACTACTTGTAGGTTATCACCATTCAAGAAATCCTTTTGTTTCCAAATTTTATTCACAAGGATTATAAAAATGAGATTCTTGAATATTATATATATTTTTTGTTTCCCACAAGATGTTGTAGGAGGGTCTTAATTATGGGAAGACACCTTTAAATCATCTACACCTAAACTAATCCCCGCTCGAATAGGATAGGTTCCTTGCGGGAGGTAAAGCTCTAACCCCAAGTTTTAAACGACTACATACATGAGGACGGTTTGAACCCGCAACCTCACTTAAACCAGGAGAGCCCCTTATCAACTCACCTGAACTCTGGAGTTTTTCTTGAATATTAATATACTTCAAAGATTCTTGTAAATTTAAAAAAAGAAATTTATTTTAATTTTTATAAAAAATATTACTAATAAAATAATTTATTTTAATCTTTAAAAGTTAAAACTAATTAAATCTTGCTTAAAATAATAATTCACTATAATTAAGCTTCAAAGCACAAAATACCAACATACCAAATTGACACTATGCCTGAATAAACTAATCATCGCGACGACACCGTATTGAATGAACCGTGTCAAAATCAGTAACTGTCCCGGGTAACTCAACATGTCGACATTGTTCAGCTAAACGCTCCCAAATTTTTCTTTTCTTCTTCTTTTTTTCTTTCCTTAGCTCGTACGTTGAGTACATTGATACAATCACATAGAGACGCACTCTTTACTCGTTTCACTCGATTGAATCCACTGGACTGGCGAACGGGAATTTCTCGCTGGAGGAAAGATGAAGATCAATGTAAACCAAGTCGCCCGAAGAGTAGAGGTCGATAATCGGATCCCTCTCCGCTACTACTATCGGATAGCCGATAACCTTCTCCGACAGGTTCTTTTCCTTTCATTTCCGTTTTTAGGTTAATTTCATTGTTTTTATTCGTAATTTGAATTTTGTTTATGTTGTTTTTTTTGGCCTCTAATGTGTAATTTGAGGTTTAATTGTGATGTTTTAAGCATTAACAGTTGCTCTTTGAACATAAAAATACAAACAGCGTATTGGTTTATAGACAAATGATGACTCCGTGATTTGAAGTTCGTAACTTTTGATGGTATATTTAGTTTTTTTGTTGTTTTGGTACAGGCAAGCATACACAGGGAGGAAAGAAACCTTATAGATTTGTATATTATACTTCTTAGGTTTTCGAGGTAATGAGACTGTCATTGTTGCGTCTTTTTGACATATGCTGTGAATTTTAGCTGCTGAGTTTGAATTTGATATTGTTTTTGTTGTTGTCTTTCTCTTTTAAATCTTAGTTTGGTGTCTGAAACTATCCCATTTCATCGAGATTACCAGGCTTTGCTTCCAAAGGAAAGAACAAGTTACAGAAAGGTCTGGATTGCAGCTATTGAACTGCTGATTTATTTATTATTGCAAAAAGAAGAGAACTTGATAGTTATATGGTATAATTAATAATATGGAGGTTACTTTGTGGCATACAGCGATTGTTAGCTGTATTGGATGAGCTTGAATCTTTGAAGCCTGAGTTTCAGCGGCGAGTGGCAGAGCTTGATCAAGAATATTCATCTGTGCAATTGCGAGCACTTGATGGGTCAGAAAGTATTTCTTTTGGTTCTGATGGGTTTTCTCTAGAATTGACCAACTCTAATCGAAGTTCTTACTCAAACATGGATGTGAAGCGGGTATCAGTTTATGCCGTAGCTTTTAGTTTGACTTTTATGACCTTCTTTTCACTGGGATGGCAGATAAAGAGTTTAATTTATGCTTTCCTATTTTGTTTTTCTGTTCTCATGGAAGTTTTCATTATATTTCTGTGGTGTAGGCTACGGGTGTAACACCTCAATCATCATCATGGAAGTATGATAATAATCATTCACAAGTTTTATTCTCGAACTCTTTGCCAATTGACAAACAATTTAATAAGCTGTAAGTACATTTTGTTCACTGACATAATACAATTGAATGATATGACATTTGTAATTGCTAATGAGTTCTGGGACATTTGAGCAAGGTGAATCATACACGACAAGATGCATAAACCATAGTCTAGGTTCTGTTGGATTGATATGTAAGTTTCTGATTATGCACAGATCTATTAGTCTACCTCTTCCTAAACAAGAGACGCTATCTAGACACTCTTTCTTAGGACCAAGTGGCTTTCGGGGCCAATGGCAAGGACCTAGTGCTGGAAAAAAGGTAAATTTGTTGGTTCATTCTGTCTTTTTGGTTTAGATCATTTGAGTGATAACCTGAGCCTGTGAATTGATCAAATCCTTGTGTAATTCAGGTTCAATATCCAAGTAGCATGGACTTGATCCCTGCCGAATGTTCATCGTGAGAACCGATATTTTATTCTATATTTTCTCTTCTTCTTCCGGAATATTACATAGTTCCTTCCCTATGGAATGAATGTAATTTATGGGATGCATTCCTTGTTATTTTTAAATGTCTCTCCTTACATTGCTGCTTCTTATAATGTCATCTTTTTTATGATAGCTTGAATCAGGATGGACGTGATATTATGGCAGTAAAAGGGGGTGATTCTCAGGAGAATGCCTCTACAATGGATTCCATCCTCTCATTAGATGATGGTAGATGGTCGCAACCAGCTGAGGAGCCATGCCCTGTGCTAATTAATGAAGTACGGGAAGATCCTTTCCAATTTGTTGCTCTCAAGCAACCTTCTCCACCTCCAGTTCTTGCTAAAGTGCAGCAGGAGTACACTCCTATCCCTCCATCAAAAGTTGCTGATCCAAGACCTGGACCAGCAAAACCTTCTGAGGATGGGATGTCTACCTCGAACTCATATCAACACGTTCATGTGGTAAGTGATTTATACCTTTGTATCTTCCCTGTTATAACTTTTGAATACAAGAAACTTGAGGACCAGTCCCCTTGTTTTTCTTTGGATGATATGATTTCTGTGACACTCTTTCCTTCAATTTAATTGTCAAAAGCTTCTAACTATTGACTGTTTCAATGTCAGCTTCTTCTAATATCTTTTGATTGTATGCAGCCGGTGACTTTGATGGACAGTTTTCTGAGATTGGCTCGTGCAAATACACAGAAGAATTTGGAAACATGTGGTATTCTTGCTGGATTACTGGTAAGACATTAAATTCTGAAGAGAAAAATGTTATCTTGTTAGAAGCTTTTGTCCACATTCCTGACAGTTTCCAAATGCTGTGGCCAGAAAAACAGAACTTTTCATATAACTACCCTTATAATTCCAAAGCAGGAGTCAACTTCAGATTCGGTAAGTTGTAATTTCACCTTAATATGATTTTTCTTGTTCTGTTTTGTCATAAGTTCGATGCAATGCTTTATTGTTATGTGTTTAGGCTGTTTGCTTCAGCACTTGGATAGGTGCACAGTTGAAAAGAAATTGAGGATGATTGAACTGTTAAAAAAATAACTAATAAATAATTTTCTCCAATATCTAGACATAGGAATCTGTTTACTTTTTGGGCTATGATGTTAATACTATTGTCTTCAAACTTTTCTTATTGTCCAGTGTCAGACGTTGAATGAAGAAGAGATATTTGAAGTTCAAGACAAACTATCTCTTTTTCCTCTCGGATGGATTCATGTAAGTATATCAGCACCTAGGCAGTAACTAGTTCTTTAATTCTTTCTGCTGATATATAAAACTATAGTGTGATTATGCTTCGTTGCTATTTGAATATAAAAAGGTTTGTTTGAGAACTCTGGGTGGAAACGTACTTCTTTAGTTCCCCTGGATATTGGACAAATTATAGTTTCATCATGCTGGTACATAGCTATAACTGTGTGTTAACCGCACTTTTCTTTTTTCCTTTCTATATTGATAGTCATGAATACCAAAGCTTTTGATTTTCCATATTGTCACTGATATTGTTATCTAATTAGTAGGTTCTTAATCTTTGGATTTATACAATATTTAACTCTTGGATACATGGGTTTTTTCAGACACACCCATCACAGACCTGTTTCATGTCATCGGTTGATCTGCACACTCATTACTCATATCAGGTAAACATGGAATGATAAATTTTTGTATCTTCTTATTGTGGTATCTTCCAACTCTTTTTATTTTTATTTTTATTTTTTGGGAATAGCTTCCTAGCTCTGTTCATGGAATGTGTCTTTTCTTTCCTTGAGCTACCAAACTAATTAGAATCAGCTGTTGTTTATGTTATCTATCATTTTGAAAATTTCTTCTATGTATTAGTTTGTTAATTTGACATTGCGGGCTACCTCATTCTCTTGCTTGACCTGTGTGCTAATAGCCAAATGTTACTCATGTGTGTCAATCTTAGGGAGAATCCTTACGTATCTCTTCCAAGTTTCATCTGTTCACCGTATTAAGTGGTACTAAAAGACTTATATTTCTACTGCTTTCAGATTATGTTGCCTGAAGCAATTGCTATTGTTATGGCTCCCACTGATACAGCAAGGTACTGTTTTCTTCTTTGCACGAGAACATACACGATCTCGTTTGAACGAAAACTAGGAAATGGACATTTCGATTCCAAATATCCAATTGAAATGAATTGGAGAAGAATTTTATTCCAAATACACTTAAATGGAAACGAATTTCTCAAATTTGAGGTTGACCTGTCACTGAACAAATCTATTTCAAATTTTGGGGCTCGACATTTATTTTAGCTGCTTGACTGAGCTATTTTAAACCCTTTGTGATGGCGAAAAGACAGTATACACAGAGTCTAGTATAAGAGAGATTATCATCGATAATCTGATTACATCTTCTGATATTGAGTGACCTTCTCACGTAATATATGGTTGGATTTGTTCTTTCTAGTTATTTGGTTGTTAATATATCCTTTATACTAATGCAGTCCGCATGGCATATTTCATCTTTCCGACCCCGGTGGTGTTTCTGTGATTCGTAACTGCCAGGAGAGGGGTTTTCATCCCCATGAGGAGCCTTTGGATGGGAACCCTATTTATGAACATTGTTCTCATGTCTACATGAATACCAAGGTTGAATTTGATGTTGTTGATCTTCGGTAGCTTGGATCTAGTTCAGAACCTGCATTGCGAACCTTATTTTTACAAACAAGTAATATTCCTTCATGTAAAGTTGACTGCTGTTCTCTACGGAAAAAGACGGTTCCTTTTTGGCTAATGAGGTTACTGTATATAGTATTGTTTGATGAATATTTTTATGAATGTGATTATCATTTTTAATCGAAAATAATCTTTTTACTAATTAGAGGTAAGATCGCATACTGTTCAGACTTTCGTATTTTAGCGAAGATTTTTACTGAGATGTGGTGGTGATCGGTTACCATTTTCAATCCAAAGCTTTGGAAAATCCAGGACTAGGGTAGTTTATTGCCTTTTTCATTGCAAATGCTTTGGTCTAAAATTCTTTTTAGTGACACCGAGACTTTTATGTGAATTAATTAACTTTAAATTGTTTCCAATTTTTCAAAAAAGCTATGCTTTGAATTTGGTAAAAGCTAATTAAATCACATAAAAATCTATGTTTTATGGCTTTGTTTTTGCAAAGATATAAATATACTAAACAAAAACATTAATTGAATTTAGAATTGAATATCAAAGACCATTTTAATTACAGTATGTTTATAAATTAAAAGAACCGAGTAAATTGTCTAAATAACTCCTCATCAAAACATAATTTTTAGTCACAAGATGCAATTTCCTGATATCACCGTTTTAAGAAGTTGGTTTAAAGATGTAGCTAAACTCAAATTGACAAGAAAAAGAAAGCATTCCATAAGTGACAAAAAGCACCAAAATGTAACAAACTGAATCAAGTTCTTCATTGACCAACAAGCACAAATCTTGCATAAAAAAGCTCTACATTTGACACTATATCAATCCAAAGTGACAACTGAAGCCAGATTCATAAAGTATAAACTAAGAATGTCCGATTAAGGGTTCCGACATGTAGTGCTGGGAAAGTCACAAATTACGTTCTTAGTTCGAGAAGGGTACATTCAAAAGTTGGCTTCTCCAACCTGCTGAAAATGTTGACTTTGCAACTGAAAAATGCTTCACATTTTCACAAATGCGAAAACCTGAAGCGTTATCAGTAGAAAACATTGCAGATGCAGTAACCCCTGGAACACTTACAATGGTTGGGGTATACTGGAGGTGGAAGTAGTTACGCTCAAGGAGTTCACTGCAAAGCGCCTGGCCTCCATGCCAATTAATACAAGGAAAAGATGAGTTGCGAACTTCCAGACAGCTTCAAAGGCTTTGAAAGTCTAATCCGAAAGCTGATCCCCCCTCCCGGAAAGTCCCTTTGCCCGTGGATTCTGAAATCTACTTGCAATCTTCTTTAGGTGTAGGTATCAAAATCTAAGTACATCAGCAACAACTTCATTAATCAATGAATTAAATATTTGTCCCTCTACTTCTGCTGCAAGTGCGCATTCATCAACTTGAAAGTCTAGCCACCTTCCATAGTGACTGCTCATGTCTTTGTCTACAAGCTCGTCCACCATACGGTCTCCCATTCTTCTCCATTCTGTGATCTCTTTGAACACTTCTTCAGCCAACCGGTCCTTTCTTCTCACCATTATTTCTCCTTTTGCCCATATTCTGTGTCCCCCACCAACACATGGTCTGCATTTTAAGTCCAAGCATTCACTTACACAATCAAATAACAGCTTCCTTTCGAGCTTATCATCAGAACAAAAGATTTGGAACCCATTTTTACAATCTTCCAACTGATCAAACATTCGAGGATTGACTATCTCCGGAGCAAGGCTCAGAACAAAGTTCTGAAACACGAAGTCCAGATTCAAGAGTATTTTCTTTATGTATTCAATCTCCCAGTTGGGTGATCTGGCAAGATCAGTTGCAGCCGTTTTATGCGCAATCTTCCTAACCAAAGCTCCGGTAGATGTTGAAGAAGCAGAATCTGACAACTCCATATCAGCATCTACATAATGAAAGTTCTTTGAAGAACTCAATCCATTAATTTGTTGTGCATGAATAGATGAACATTGCTTGTTTCCTGAAACTACATCTTATGAAATTTAGCATTCTCAGACTGCAATTTAGTATTCTTGAAGCATAACAAGCAAAGAGGTCTCAAAACTACCAATTAGATAACTGTTGTTCTTACCTTCTGTACTGCTACTGTCCATGCTATCCAAAGAGCTACAACTTTCATTTGAAAATGAAGGCTCTAGAACAGAGATTGGACTAGGACCCCTGCGATCAAGCAGATTCCTGGACTCGCTAGATTTGCTGCTGAAACTTTCTACGTTGTCAACACCCTGAAATGTTACAATTGTATTGACCAACTTTAAGACAAAATGATGCTTAAAGATGAAGCAATTAACTTTCCAAGAGCAAAAAGTGAACATATGTAAGAGTTGAACTTTTTTGGATAGTTCAAATCCAGAGATTCATACCTGAAACAGATACTTATATCTAGGTGCTGTGGAATTGGTGGATAATAAGTCAGAATCATAGCTGATATCTGACTTTTCAATGTCGGAGTAATTTTGATCCCGATTGTGATGTATACTTGTTCTGTTGTCAATACTAAGAGTGGATGACAGATCTTGAAAACTCAATGCAGAACTAGAAACTGACCCTACTTGAACAGAAGTACATGAAGACTCCACACTCTTAGTTAATTCCCTTAATTTTTGCTCCAGAAGAGCGCTCAAGGCATCTCCTCCTATCACATTATATCCTGCTGAAGGCAGTTTCATGCTACCTGCATCTAGCAACAACCTCTTGCCACGGTTATCTGTACAAGAACCGGTATTTTTCTGAACAACATGACCAGCTGGTCCAGAATCAGATATACACCTAGTGAGGGGAGCTGTGAATGTAAACGAGACAACATCCATCCCTTTCCTTTTGCTTTCTTCTGCCCAACCAAGGTGTTTATCGGTTACTGCATTAGACTCAACAGCCTTTCTATCATTGTCAAACATGTTTTCGACAGCTTGAGTTTTGTCACGATGCATGTTCCCATCAATTGAACGTCTTTTCCTTGGAACATTCATGGTGTTGGAAGATGAAACCCTCCCCTCACTGTCCGTTACCTCTATGCCCAACTTCCTGGATCCAATTTTAGGACCAACAGTTTTAACTGAGTTCTTATGTCGCACAGAGGAAGGATTTCCAGGCACAACTTTTCTACTCTGCAAGCTTGGAACTGAGGGTTTGGAAGATAATTTATCTTTATCTGTTAAGCAGTTTTGTTTCTGATTATTCTGCTTGAGTGCACCAGCAGAACTATGTGCAGAATTTTTCTTATGCAAACTCTTCTGCAAATTTGGTTGGCTTTTGAAGGGCTGGCTTGACAGAACCTCATTCTGTTCTTTTTGGCCTACCAAGACCTGACTGCTACCTGAAGACAAGCCTTCTCTTCTCTGAACATTGACCTTAGCTTGGATTGCAAGAGAGATGGACTTTCCCTTGCTCTTTTGACCAGAAGAACCTTCTTCAGCCCCAGGGACAGCTTTTGAAGATGTTTCTATTGCTCCATTCCAGCTTTTGATCAAGGACTGCCCCTTAAGATACTTGGCAGCATTTGACTCCACTGGTTTTCTAGAAGGTTCTGTAAGCCTGGATGCTCTTTGAGAAGTTTCTGCTTTCTCTTTTGGGTCCCGAACTTTCGTGGTTACTGAAGAAGATCCGAACTGAGTAACTTTCTGTGCAACCTCCAATTTGTCTTTCATATCTCGAACTCTCAAGGGCACTGAAGAAGTCCCAATCACAGGCATCTTGGCCTTGGAAGTAGTTTGGGGACCGGACTCAATTATCTTTGCAGCGGCTTCCATTATGTGATCTGCAGTTTTACTTGGAATGAAGCCTGGGCTTTTGATAGGAGATAGAAGCTTATGATGGGTAATTGGAATGGATTTAGCCGACTTAGGAGGCAACATTTCAGTTTGAAACTTCTCAATAGGCCGACTTAACACTTTTTGAGGCTTTGGCTCTGCAAAGTTTCTAGGAGGGCCATCCTTATTGAGGAGATTTCCAGAGTATGCACCTTGATGATCGTGATAATGATAAAAGTGTTTTCTGCAGTTAGAAGCATCTTGAAGAGATTGGGTATCAAAAAATGGGGTACAGTTTGGCTCAGAAGAATTGGATGTTGGCAGAGAATCTAATCCCATAAGCCTTGCTACTAATCCAGGGGCCTTAGCTCCGTATCCATCATCATCTGTTACTGAAGACGCACAACTATAATCACTACTTCCTACAATGCTTGATCCTGCTCCTCTTTCATCCTCGTCCATCTGCAAATATTACACCATTATCTTAGATGCATAAACTTGCCAATATCCATTATATAGACAGTCAATGAGGGACAAACACAATGGCCATAACTGTACCAGTTTAATACGAGTCCTTGGAAAGTTCCCATCACTTCTCTTTCCTTGTTTAGTGTGCTCTACAATAAGCAAGACAGAAACACATAACCAACAAGGAAGGAATTTTATCACATGCATTGCACAAGCCGATTGTTTCAGCACACTGAATGCAAAACAAAAAGATAGTACCTGGAAAATCTGATTTGCTTGAGAATAACTTTTTCCTCGATTTAGCTGTCCAGTCAAACAGCTGAAAGAATCCACCAACATAACCCCCTCCACTTTTTGATCCTTCTTTCTCAAAGCCCATTTTCTCAGGTGAATTATCAATGCACCTCCAGCATCTGCAAAGAACAAATCAATGAATTTCCATAGGACGATCATGGAATTTCCTGTTCCTATCTGGAGTCTTTGTTGAATGAAAATCATCTACAGCCCAATTTCATATAGCAATCCCATCACTTCTTCCATTACTAATTTTGTCCTTGGTCAACATTATATGTTCACTTTACTGTTTTTAAGAACTTCAAAACTGAACCAAGTCAAATCAACCACCCCAGTTTACATAAAACCCAATTATCAGTTCAATTTTCCCTAATTACTAAAATTCCAGAACTCCAACAGTATACTCTAGCGTGCCAATGCAGTATAGTCAATACCCCATACTTAGAGAAACCACATTATATCAAGCAAATGGACCCAATTTAGCAGCACTATCAATACCAGTTTTCCGGATCGATTGCTGCATTTTGTCAGCGAGAGGCGAAGATCAGGAAAAAAGAAAACGAATATAGACCCATAAGTCATTTCGACCGAAAACATAAACAGGAGGGTCGATAATGGTAAACCCCATCAGACCATTCAATAACAACTATCACTTAAATCCACCCTCTAATCACCTAAAATCAAAAACATCACATTCAAAGCAAACAAACACAAAAAGAAAAGAACTTACTCGACAACAAACTAAAAATGAAAGACGAACGAAACCAACAACAAGTCTCTCCGAATGATCATCTCTTTCCTGACCAACCCAAGTCCACAAATTTAGTGCACTTGCAGAAGGTAAGTAAATAACTCGGGACAAAGATTTAAGGGAGTTTTGGGTTCAAAGTTGAATCTTTCCCTTGTGGGTCAGCCTGAAAATGAGAATGACAAGAGAGGAAGTAATGAGTGGAAATTGTCTGCGGGTGTGTAGTTCAAATGCATTAAATGGAGACAAAAACACCAAACAGTACTTTGAATTATTTCTCAAACACAAACGAAAACAATGCTCCTGTTCCTGTCTTGTATGTTATAATTAACAATTATTATTATTATTGTCAATAATTATATTGTTTTGATTTATTATTTATTATTTATTATTTATTATTTTAAAAAAGTAAAAAGGTCGTAAGTCGTAACGTCTCTTTGGGAGGGCAAGCGATTTCAAATTCCAAACGAGGACTTGGTCTGGGGAGATGATAAAGATACGTTGAGGTGAACCGTGAGAATGACTGTACTCTATTGACTTTACACGTGGGGAGCTGTGACGGGGAGTGAATACTGTTTGAGTAAGTTTAAAATGGAGCGTGAACGGTCAAATAGTAGAAGACGGATCCATGGGAACGGGCACCTCCCCAGTCCAGATCCACTCCCAATGCATAGGGAAACGAAAATTCCAATTCAAATAAATAAAACAAAAATATTTGTTAAAAAGTAATTTTTAAAAATTAAAATTTTGAGTTATATCTTAAATTTAATTGATAATGAATTAAATTTTATAATTAATAATGAATTAAATTAGATTTAAAATTTTAAATAAAATTTAAAGAACAAATTTTAATATTAAACGAGAGTGAATTTAATTACAAATTCTTCTATGAATATTTGTGGAGTCAATCTAATCTTTTTATAATTAATTAAACTTATAATATTTTGATAATAGATAGATTCGACTTGATATTTGCTTGTAATTACGATCGGAGCTTCAAATTATTTCTTAGAAAAATTCTTCTCAGAAAAGATTTACAGAAAAAATTTTATTGATAAAAACTCTACTGATATAAGCCCAACTAAAAAAAGCGTTCAGATCGTCTGTCCAATATTACGGTGTCTTATTGTATCCAATAAATCTCAGTCATTTATTTATATAGGTCCTACATGAGTCTCGCAAAATAAATGGCTAAAATTTTATAAAACAGAATAAGATAGAGTAATATTGGACAGAAGATTTGGATTCAAAAAAAAAAAAAAGCTCAGTCAAAAGCAATTTCTAAATGAATCTCAGCAAGCCTGGGATTATCATAATAACATGCATACAGACATACGTACAAGGAAGATAACACAACAAAACAAATAAACTATGATTATCTCAATCTCATCTCCCTGTAACCAATCATTCTCTTCCAAGGTTTTGGCTTCATGATCATGATCATCAACACCAACATGAAATTTCTATTGCCAAAACCCAACTAATATCCAAGAAAGTTGAAGGAAAATCAAGATTTCTTTCCCTCTCTCCAATCAATATCTATGCGCAAGCTCGCTATACTTGTTCTTCATCCATCGAAATCCACTCATTACAGAGTCCTTCACCTTCCTTTCGTACGCGTACGACTTGTACTTCACCACCCGCCTTTGTCTCTTCAATTCAGGGTCCCTCGCGACCCAGCTGGAGGAGGACGAGCTCTGTTTCCACGGAGATGGTGGTGTAGCAGATGCTGAGATTCTGTAAGATCGCAGAGGTTCAACTCTACGACTATGTGTAACCTCGGGCGGAGGAGGTCCTCTGGTTTCGAACCTCCATTTACCTGAGGCAAGCTCCCGGTTCGCCACCCGGAATTCTTCCATGTCTTTCATAGCATCTGCTAGACTCATGGAGGCTTCTCAGTGGAGAAGAAGACGAGCAAGCTAGAGAGAGAGATGGAAATTCTTTTTTCTATTACGTGCATCCATGGCTTTTATGATAGAGGAGGAAAAAAACAAGAGGTGTCCGGTGGTGACACAAGAGAAACTACTATTTTTGTTGTTGTTTTTTTCTCCTCAGAGGTTGGAAGGAGCTAACTATCCGTAGAATCCTGTTCCAAGAAGGCTGGAACAGGATTTCCCGGGAATGTGGGAGATGTAGACCTTCTTTTACTACTATATTTGGGTTTTTCTTTTTTTGGTTGAATTATCTTGTAAGATAATTATTATATGAAGTTGGAAAAATGGTTGATCGTTGGATTTGATTTTTCTGTTTGATTAATAATTTATCCAAGTTATTAAAATATATTATATTTATTCAAAAATACCATTTCCTTCTTAAATCCTTGATATGTGAGACATTTTCTTCATTGTGTAACAGAAATGTAATTTCTAAGCTACATTTAGGATGTTTTTGTATTATAATTAAAAGAGTGTTAAAATCACTAAATATTTATTCTATTAGTTTTTAACTTTCAATAATTTTTTAATTAAAAATAACAAAAGTTAGAATAATCTCAAAATTTTAAAACTTGAACTAAAAATTAAAAATTTTGATACACTTGAATTACAAATTGAGTCTTTATATTAATTAGGATAAGATTGCGTATTATTATACCTTCTCAGACTTATTATTTTAGCACAATTTATATTTGGTGTTATTGTTTTTTTTTTGACGAAATAACAAGAATATCAACGATAAAGAAAGGCAAAGAATTAACCCAAGCCAACAGGCTTACCCATTACACCCAAATCCTACGAGCCTTTCCCTATCAGAGTCATCACAAACAGATTGTTCGAAACGTAAAATAGCATTTAAACAAGAAGGGATAGTATCCCATTGATGGAGGTTTACATGTAATAAGGCTACCATCGCTAGGGAATGAGTCGCCTTATTGGCAATCCGACGCGTCCATTGGAAAGACAAATGGAGGAAGTGTTGCTGAAGCGTATGGCAATCAAAAGCCAACATTCCAATCTCCGAAGCATTAAAAGAAAGCGATGTGATTGCTTGAACCGGTTGTACTACTTCAATGCAAGCCTATAAAAGAAAAGTAATGTGTTACTTATTCAATCAAATTGACCTTGATGGGTGTGACTGCAAGTTTACAGGAAAGAAACTATAATGATAACACGCATATCTCAAATAAGAAATAAACAAACTTTTAGTTACACTAATGAATTTGAGCACCATATAAATTATAAAAAAAACTACTGTCAATCTAGTTATATAATAGACAACTCATTTTGATAAGAAGAACAAAACAGGAATAGAAAAACAAATGAAATGAAATGTAGGTCATATGTGTTGAGCACCATTTCCGGAACCCAATTCATCATAAACGAATCATACCTTTTCTTGCTCTATAACTCAAGATATACTTAAAAAGCCTAAGTATGTTCATAGCCTGATTATACTCTCTCAACCGACCCCTTACTTTTTTTCAATCAAACTAGAGACTTAGAGTTATGATTTCTTTGAAGAAGTTAAATTGAAATTCGGGTTTGAAGATTTCCAAATTCTGTTTACAAATAGGAGGAATGAGTTTAAGCATGGTGACTGTTTTGTATGGGCACGCCATTGAACATATTTTGAGGAAAATTTTTGGGGTGTTACAAAAATGAAGATGAAATCATGAGGGTTAATTGAAGTAACCCTTTAGGGTGCTATGAGTACGTCTTATGTTGGGCTTCAGAAACGGTGCCCAAAATATGAGTGGCACTACAATATAAGAAAATAAAAGGTATAATCAATAAGCAATAAATATAGGAATATCAATGAAAGTAGCAACAACATAAAAAATGTTACAAGAAAAAATACTACTCACAATTTTCTCTCTTATAACTTTAATAGATTGCTCATTCACTTTTCTGAGCTTTCTTTTATAAGTTGTAAGATGATTTTCAGCGTTAGAGAGAATTTTTATCCTCTCTCTCTCTCCCTCTCTCTCATTTTGCTATTCATATAAATAATTGCTAATTAAAATTTTAAAGTAATTTAGAAAATTTAACTTACAAAAAAACTTCTCAACTTAGCATAATTACTTACAAAACTGTTAGGACTAGTTGTGTGCATTTTAATTTGTTTTTTTCTATTTTAAATATTTACTTTGACAATTTATTACAAAATAAAATATTGAATTAATTAGATATTATAAAACTAATTTTAAAAGTTGCTAATGATTGTTGAACCTTCATATCTAGGTAGTTCCAATAAATAATGAGCTCCCCAAAGACCTTTTTGCTTATGTAGTTGGGATGATTGGTCATTCTTTCTACATATGTCGCATACTATTTAAAATACTTTTGCTTCTCTCTAGACTTTATAACTTTTCCATGCATCTATAACAATCTTCAAAGTCCATTATTTACCTTTTAATGGCATAATATATTTATTTTGTAATAAAATCAACGTTCGTTAAAATTTTGAAAGTCAATTTGAAAGGAGTATCAGCATAAGGGTTTCTTACATTATTTTATGTCACACCTATGTTTATATCATTTATGTTTTCTTGTGTTGTATTCGTTTTTAGAGGAAGATTAAAAGCTTGGCTTCTACTACATTTTCAAGTGGTTTTAATTGTTGTTCCACAATTTTAGCCGATATTTCTTGCTGTACTAAAAAAAATTATTTTTGAATAGTCACCTCCCCTGCAAAACTTTTACAAGTTTGATTACTAAATACCAAAGTTTATAAATGCCTTTTTCATCCCTCCTACTTGTTCCACTTATGGTTGTTCCTTACGATTTTCTTTTGGTTTTTCCACCATGAAAAACTAGCAATACTACTCGAAGGACATAAAAGTTATGGCATGTCATCCTTCATAGAGGATCGATCCTTTTCTTTCAATTAAAGTTTTTGATAATTAAACCTAAAGAGCAACCATATATATACTGCTAAAACAAATGAGAAAATATGTACCCCCTTATGGACAACGGTTGGAATTAATATTGTGTGTTTCTTTGAATGATTTGATATTGCTCTTTATTATCCCCCAAGTACTTTTGCTCTTTAAGTGACAAGTCAGGTGATCTTTTAGTTCATAAGCATAAGTCTTCTTATGTTGATTTCTCTAAAAGTTGTTCATAGATCCTAGTGCAATAAACTTGTATAATAGACAGTGATATTACCTTAGCATTATTATGCAATATCTGTGCACTATTAATTATAAAAGGCAAAGCTTTTATAATAGACAGTTGATTAACAGAGACACTATCATTAAAATCTACACATTTGCAATTGATATCATTAGTAAAAGCCAATTATACAATAATATAACTTAGAAAAACTAAAATTTCAAAAATAAAAAGTAAAAAATATTGAACAATACTAAAGAAGCTCAAATTACTACCATCTTTAAAAAAATAGTTACATTCTAAAAAGTCTAAAACTTGTTTCCTGGCTCTTAAGGAAAATTATCCAACGAATTTCAACAATTACAGTGTACATTACATGAAAAGGAAGTGAGAGAATAGATAAAAAAATACTTTTGCAACACACATAGGAAGAGAGAGAGAGAACTAAAATGAAGCAAAACCTATTTCCAAAAAGATTGATATAAAGAAGGCATTGTTAAAGAGAATGCTACAGAGACAACAAAAATCTACATTGGCTTAAGAAAAGACATAAAGCAAGCATGAGAATGAGGAAAACATGATATGTGAACTTAGGCACCTACATACGTCCATATCCAAAAAGCATCTACTTTGAATTCTCATAGTACAAAACAACAAAGATGGTGTTTGGTAAGGAAGATGGCGAACTTAGAGATTAGGCAACTAAGAAAGTGAACTCATATTAGGAGATTAAATAGAGGATGATTGATGAGAGATGTTTTATAAATTTAGTATGTGGATAGGACAAACAAAATATCTTGAAATTTTTTAGATTAAAAAATAGGTTTTGTTTCAATAAAGGGAACAAAACTAAAAAGACAAGAAAAAATATGCTCGTTGATATGCATATGTGTGTTATATATATATAGATATAGTAACAATTTCAATTGTTACATATATATCATTTTAATGTAATGCTCTATGGAGTGGAGTGTTGACCCATCAAACAAGTGCATGGTCATAAGCTAATGGTGAGGAAGATGAGGATGCTCCGTTAGATGTGCAACCTTACTAAGAGAGATAAGGTCAGAAATATAATGGTAAGGCACAAATTAAACGTAGCTAATATTATTGACAAATTAAGAGAGATAAGCCTTAAATAGCTTGGATATGTTAAGAGGAGATGTTCAGATCTTAGATTGTATATCCCTATATATATATAATCTAAAGTAGTATCACTTTGCTATTGGTTAAAGTTGTTATAAATAGTGACAGTTTCAATTGTTGCATGTATATCATTTTAATGTAATGCTCTATGGAGTGAAGTGTTGACCCATCAAACAAATACATAGTCATAAGCTAATGGTGATGAAGATGAGGATACTGCGTTAGATGTGCAACCTTACTAAGAGAGATAAGGTCAGAAATATAATGGTAAGGGACAAATTAAAGGTAGCCGATATTATTGACAAATTAAGAGAGACAAGCCTTAAATGGTTTGAACATGTTAAGAGGAGACATTCAGATCTTATATTGTATATCCCTGTATATATATATATATATATACACACATATATACATATATATATGTGTCTGTGTGTCTGTGTGGAAAGCGAAATAAAGTGTGGAAAGTCGCGAATCGGAATACGAATAACAAAGCGGAGACAAGCGAAATAGTCAAACTGAAACAAACATC